>VWZY01004660.1:50696-65671 GCA_013399075.1 Chloroceryle aenea
CAGAATAAGCCACTGATAAACACAGACAGACACCCCAGTAAACAGACAGATGGAGCAGAAGGCTCCTGCTCCTGACAGTCTCCCCGGCATATAGTGGATTTCTTCTAAGAGTGATGACACTCACTGCAGGGCACATGTGAAGTAAGCTGGAAGAAAGTGCAAGGCTGGAGCAGGGAGTCAGGAGGGAGCAATGCTCAGGCACCAATGGCATTGCAACCCAATTACATTCTGGCTGGGCAGAGAGCTGAGATGGGACTTCCTTTCAGAAATAAATCAAAATCAACTTGAAAAAAAAATCAAGAGCACCTTTTCCTTTTTCTTCAGAAGTTCTTTATCTTGGGATTTCAAGTCCTAAAAAGTCTTCTAGGTCCCATCATGAGAACACTTGATGGAGTCAGGGAGTTGCAATTTTAATGTGGGAGGGGTAAGGGGGCAAAGGGGGAGCTCATTAAACAAAAGTATGCACACACACCCCCTCAAAACCACAAGGGATTTATTGTAGAGGTCTGCATGAGTTTTAGTCTTCAGAGCAGTTGTGTTATGTCACTGAACTCCCAAGGACATGCTGACTGATTCTGNTAGGGACCTGGAGGAACCAGGACACTTCTTGCTGTGCTTTTGCAGCCTATGTGCACCAGTGATGCTGCTGCAGCTGGGTCATGGGACAGAAATAGTCTGCTGTGCTGCGGCGTGGAGCCAGTGCTGCATCTCCCTGGCAGCAGCTGCAGGTGTGAGGGGTGTTCCCAGGCAGGACAAGTGCCTGGGGAGCAACTGTGGGGGGGGACTCTTGCTCATGAGTTTTGTTCCTGGCTGCTCCAGCTGATTGCTGCCTATGAAGCCAGGGAAGTCTTTGATATCCTCTCTGCTTCAGCTCTGCTTCTGGAGAGCAAAGATAAGTGCAGCCTACCCATGGGTGTGAAGCCAGAGGAGGTGCATGTTCAGATCCAGTTTGTGGATGATCAGCATCAGTTTGTGAGGATTTTAGCATTTAGAGAGAGTTTATTTCTCAGCAATCATTTTACTCAGTGCTTTTCAGGGGTGGCNCTTCTAGGTCCCATCATGAGAACACTTGATGGAGTCAGGGAGTTACAATTTTAATGTGGGAGGGGTAAGGGGGCAAAGGGGGAGCTCATTAAACAAAAGTATGCACACACACCCCCTCAAAACCACAAGGGATTTATTGTAGAGGTCTGCATGAGTTTTAGTCTTCAGAGCAGTTGTGTTATGTCACTGAACTCCCAAGGACATGCTGACTGATTCTGGGTGAAGGATTCTGCACCCCCACCAAGCTGCGTGGAAGAGCAGGGCTGGGAGAATGGTTATTTTTTGTTATCGGACTATGGTTCTAACCAGATGGAGAAAAGTGCGTGAGACCAGCATGTGAATGCAACATTTAGTGGGAATTTGATAGGATATATGCCAAAGTACATCAGGAGCACGGCCATGCTCTGTCAGGCTAGGTCAAGCCAAACAGTTGTTCAGTGACACTATCAAAACTTGACAGGAAGAAGATGGAGAATCGTTTATTAAGGTATGGGTCGTTGAGGGAGGTGTAATATGAGGGCTTAGACAGGAAGGGGAATGCGAGTTGAGGAACGTGTGGAGATGAGGGCAGCTTTTAGGATGGGTGAAGGGCCCTGGCTCCAACTCTTGTAGAGAGGGCAGGAAGAGACTCCTGTCAGGCAGCGTGGGAGCCCGGGAGGAGTTCAAGCCATCTCTGATGTGGATCACTCAGCAGGCTTTGCCGAAAGCGCTTCCCACAAAGCAGTATCCACACGTGAAGGCTGAGATGGGGCTGAGAGTTAGGGTGGAGATTATAGCAGTCAGCTGACAGAGGACTATGTCAATTAAAGGAAACCTGCCTGGGCAACTGTGATGTGTTTGGTCTGTTTGGTGGGGTCACACCAACATGCAGCACTTGTTCTGGTCTCTGGCTGAGCTGGGCTGTGCTTCAGGAGGACAAGCTGTGGTGAGGCAGGGCGGTGACTGGCAGCCCGGCTCTCTGGGAGTTGAAGCTGGGTCATCAGTATTTAACCCTGACTGATTACATGATTTCTGTTCAGTTTATGAATAAGGAGGTGGTTTTTTTATGGTCCAAAGCTCTGGATTCTGGAAGTACTAGCCCAGCAGGTCTGGCCTGCAGCTTCTCCCGAGGCATGAGCTCCTGGAAGCTAACAAATAGCTCTGTTTGGTTTTCCCAGTGTGTTTTTATTCAGTAAGAAATAGAACTGAAACAACACCAACAAGTTGGGGGGTTGAATGAAATGGTGTAGCTGAGTATCCTCTACCCTATTTTCAGTGCTACAGAAAAGAAGAAAACAGCAAGCCCAGACAAATGCATAGGGCCTTGGATAAAGATGCAATATCGTGGCTCTGTGTAAATGGTTGGATGTGGAACTTTGATGTTGCTGTGGCAATTGGGCATTCTCTCCCTTATCTTGGTCACAAGAAGCCTGTGACCAGAGTCAAAGCATCCTGGCTCTGGCTTCTTTTGTTCATATGTAATAATTGTATCTGCAGTGTGCAGAGCAGGCTTGTTTCAGGCTGGCAGTTGCACTGCATTGTTTGCAGTTCATTAATTTACTCCGTCTTGCTGCTCTGTTGAAGGTAGTGCAGCTCCAGTGGCTGGGCCGGACAACTCTCTGCTGAGCCAAAATCTCCACCTGCACGGGAGCATGGGGAGGTGGAGGAAGGATTTGTGAGGATGGTGTCCAGAAAGGTTTGCAATGAGAAAAGTTTACTTTGCTCGCAGCCATTTTTGGTGTGCTTTTAGCACTGAAGTCTGGGGATGCTGTCACAAGCAGGAGCTGGGAGGGAGGTCTAGGCAGGCACAGGAGACACAGAGTGTTCTGGCATGCCCCTGCCCACACTGCTGGGGAGCCTTGGGCAGCTCTGTCCACAGATGCATCTCCCTGTCTGCCTCCACTGTTGGCAGCAGAGACAAAGCCTTTACAGCTATGCCAGGAGCCAGCCACGTACAGAGTCAGTTTGAGCTTGTGAAGCAGCGGGCACCAGCAAGACTTGAGAAGAGCTCCCTGAGAGCTGCTTTTAGCACTCAGGCAGCAATGGCTAGCGTGTCCCTACTGGGATGCCGTGCAACACTGCTGGTGTGCGTTTGGGCACCCCACATCCAAAGGTTTTTGCAAATTCCTTGCAAGTTCAGAGAACTGAATTTTGAAGAGCTCTCAAAGCAGCTGTGTAGCGCTCAGCTGAGCCACAGCCAGCAGCAGGTAGCATGGAGCCCTCCAGAGCTGTGCCCAGAGAGGTAGACATGGGTGATTGTGTTCTGGGTGTCTGGGGCTGGATGACCTGTAGGTGCAGGTTGTCAGCACTCACAGGAGTGATGAGCTGGTGCTTGGCACACATCCAGGGTCAGCAAGCTCAGGTCAGTGGGGGCATGTTCTCCCAAAGGAGCAGTGCCCAAAACCCAGCTGCTTGGGTCTTTTCAAACCTGCTGTGGCAAAGCACTGAGTGATGCGTGGCAGGGCCATACCATCGGGCAGTGACAGTGGCTCATTGTGGATAGTAAGGTTCAGCATTTTTTTGCCTTAGGAGGAATGTAAAACCTTCCTGGTCTGGTGGGGGTTGTTTCAAATCTGGCACCTCTCATTCCTCAACTTCCTCTCCCTCTCTGTCCCCACCTTCTTGTCCTCGCCAGCATCTCCATGGCAACTCTGTTGCTGAAGAATAGGGAAGACATCTAAATATAGCTTCCAAATCTCCATGCCTTCAGTGAAAAGTCTAAAACCAGAGGCGACAGCTTGAAGCACTGGGCTGCTAATACCAGCCAGTGATGATTGTCTTTCTGGTGGGTTTTGGGAGCACTGTGATGGGATGGGGTCACTTGCAGCTGAATGCCATTTTTGTGTTAGCTCAGGACATCTCAAGAGGCTTTAAGGTATTCCAACCTACAGTCTCCTGTCCACAGCATTCCCAGTCCTGCACCCTGTCAGGCTTGAGATGTTCTCTAGAGTAAAAAAAAGCATCTGCATTACTTTGGCCATCAATATCCATCATAGGCTTTTGTTGCAGTGCGTTAGACTAAGATAGAAGCAGAAAAATTCAAAGACCTTTAGTAAGGAATAAATTCTTTCTTCTTTTTCCACCCTTTACTTTTTCTTAAATTTTATACTCTGTGACCATAGTGGGGATGTGGCTGAGGGTTTGTTCTTTTTCAGATTTCTTTCTGAAGGAAAAAGGGCACAGCATCTTCTCAGTGTAGCTGTTCCCCTGGTAACCTACCCAAGGTAGGGAGAAGAAAAATGTCCATGCCCAGGGCCCTGGAACTGCTTTACACCTACACCAGGCTGATCCTCACCAGAACTGTCTGGTTTCATGGGCTGCCAAGTTGAATTACTTCTCGTACAAGACAAGTGCTTGTTGTACAGAGCTCAACAAAACAGTTCCACATGCTGTCGAGACTTTGTCTGCTCTCCCTTGGCCCTGAAGCATTGAGTCTCATAGGGTCAGCAAGAAAAAACTGACCTAGACAGGCCAGGCAAGGGTCCACTTGTGTCTGTACACACAGCTTCAGTATTTGGAGCCAACAGCCTGGAAGGTGATGTACAGATTACTTTTTCAGCCTCGATTACTTTTTTTTTAATATATAAAAGGAACTTAAAGATTAGAGCTGAACCTGAAAATGTTTAAGAGGGGGAAAAAAGCTTTACTAAACTGAAAAAAGAAAAAAAAAGCCCATGGAGCTGGGCTATTATGCTTGTACAGACCCACTTAAAGCTGATCAGAAGCATGGACTCATCTGAGAGAAAGAGGGTTTAACAAACTCTGGTTTTCCCCTCCTTTTGCAGGAATTCTTAAAACCAAATTTTGGCATCTGTCCTTGAAGAACCCTCCCTTATTAGAGCATTTATCCTGTTTGAATCAAGTGAAATCTGGAAATCTGCTTGTCTGGCAGGACATTAAGGAAACTCCTGGAGCATTTTTTGGTGCTTCCCTACCATGCCTTTTCAGGCTCTTCAGGGCTTCAAGTTGAGTGTGAGATGTTTGCCATTTACTAGCTCCAGTGATGATTCCCATGGCTGACATGTCGATACTCCACATCCTTTGAGTTGCCCTGGACAATGTACCAGGTATGGGAAGGTTTTTTGCAAGGCTTGACAGCTCTCAGTGGGCTCACCTGCTTGCATCTTAGCAACTCTGATCTCTCATTGCTGGTACAGTTGTTTGCACTAGTCCAAAGTAGGTGTGAAACACTGTCATGTGAAATACATGGCAGTATTTCATGTCTCTCTGAAGGACCGGCTGACTGTGGGAAATGAGGGCTGGGCTGCTGTGCAGGAAATAAGCACAAATTGAGAAGTGAAGATGGCCACAAAGATAAAGTGACCCCTTTAGTTTTGCCGCCCGGGAGAGAGGAAGGGTAACAGTAAGGCAATTCTTACTGTAGTTTTTAATTTTGGATTTATTCTTTTACCAGCTATCACTGTAAGTCCTTTACCGGTAACAATTCAAGTTTTTTAATGCAAGTAAAGACTGTAAAAAGCTATGGCTTTAGTCTTGGTTATGTCCCTTTAATTATCACGTGTCAGCTACTAAAGATTTTCAATAGTTCTAATTGACACATGAGCCAATTTACTAATGAGCCAAGATTACATGGAGAATACACAAAGGGAAAATGCCTTTCTCCATCAATATTTCCTCCTTTATCCTTTACAAAGACCTGGTGTGATGTGAACAACCTGCACCACCAGCAGCCAGTCAGGCAGAGCCCCTGAGCTCCGTGGTGATCCCAAGCAGAGTCCCACACAGCCACAGGGAGATGGGCATGGAGGGACACACAGGGTTGTGGACTCGGATCGTCCCCTCCCCTCTGGGTACGGACACTTCTTGCATAATGTCTTCCTCTGTGGACCTTTTCCCCACTCCCTATGACCTGCCGTAGCAGAGTGGCTGTTTCTGGCCCTGGCCCTCACAGGAGTGGAGCTGTATGTGTGCTGTGCTGTATGTATGGCAGAGATAGGAGCTTGCAGGACTCAGGTTGCTCAGGCAGGTCCCAGCCACTGCCTGTGTATGGGAGGGACAGCAAGGGCACTGGGAGCCCTCCTTGCTATATGAGCTTCTCCCTTCCCTCCCAAGCAAGTTATACCTTGTCAGTCTGAGTGGACATTACAAAGGACTTTCTAGGGGTAAAGAGTTGAGATACTGGGGGGTAGGATTGTCCAGAAAACCATCTCTACCATGAAGCTTTCAAAAATGAGTTGGGCAAACACCTACCTATGAGGAATGGCTTGGTGGTACTGGCTTTGCCCAGAGGCAGGGTCATAGCTGGGTGCTAACAGTTTCTTCCAGCTCTAGTTTCTGATGTCTTTTGGTTCCCTAATGTCATAAAGGAACTTTAGCAAGGAAGAGGAGGTGCCCTAGAGAAATGCACAGTTCCCTGCAAATGGGAACCAAATCAGATGAAACAGAATAAGTTGATACTGCTATGAATAAGTGATGTTTCCACCACTACTTCAAGCTCTTTTGCTGTCTTCCCTCACCTTCCTTCTGGCTGCATCACTGTAACATTTTCCACATCAGGAGTTCAAAGCAAACAGGGACTGTCCCCTTTCAAATCTGTGTAAGAAATAAGGATCACAACCACTGCATGGATATAGAAACTGAAGCACAGAATTATCAAGTGACTTGCTTGGATGACTTCAGGCTTGGCTGGAGAGATACATAGGTCATATGGTGAATAGCACTGCAGAGATTTTAATGATAACTAGTTATCTGGTTATCCCATAGACCAACTTGAAGACAAAAGAGAAAAAAAATCCAAATTCTGTGTGTGGCTTCTGCCTGTGATACTTTACAGCTGACTGGTCTAGTAGTGAATGAAGCTGTTGGGCTGTTCTCTCTTTGCTTGCTACACAAAGAGGGATGGCTCTTACATAACTATTCTTATAAGGTCCTCATGAATGGCAGAACCAGTTCCTGGGCATTGGTCCACAATGGCTTTGCTCTGGTTTCTGTGCTAGCACCAGTTCCTCTCTAACTCATGTATCCGCAACTTGCACATCAGTGATCTGCTTGAAACTCTATCCTGACAGTTCATTTATCCCGTTGACATCTGCCTGGGTAATTGGTACCAGTGTCTGCTCTGACCTTACTGGCACCTTCAGTTCTGACCTGGCTGCTGAAACAAACTGTGACCATCACCAGTGAATGCAGCTGGATGCTTTAAAACCTGTTCCCATGCTGTGTAATCCTCGTAGGAGCCAAAAAAGTCTTCTTTCATGGGCATGATCATGTTCTGTCATGCATACGCAACCTGTCTATTTTGGTCATACTCTGGATAGGTTCCTAAATTACTAGGACTTCTTACTGAAATTGCTATCACTCAAAATCTCCTTGGTGAATTTAGTGAATCTTTTTTGAGATCTAATGATTCTCCCCCTCCCATCTTTTTGCTCTGTGATAGCATAATCTTTCACTTCAAAATGCCTCAGTTTGCCTCATGCTGTGTTACATGATGCACAACTCCATGTGACCATGTTCATCATATCAGGGCTTCTCTTGCTGGCTTCTTCACCAAGCCTGCCAGTGCTGTCATGTTGCTCTGTTAAATATGTGCCTCCCCATGTGCTGGGCAAAGACAGTTCCTCACTATGCATAGACTTCATCACCTCTGGTTTGCCTCAGATGTTGACATCTTACCTAGTCAGCATTTCTTCAGTAGGACCTCTCAATGAGATCCTCTGGCAGAGCAAATAGGTCCTATCTGTGGTTTCATGTTGAAAACCCAGCCCAGTGCAGAGTTCTGGGCGAGAGTTAGACTGGCACCATGAGCTTTGAACTTCATGCTGCAGGGACCTGCACCCACAGCAAGTCAGATGAGGATTTGTATATATCAAGATGTGTTAAGAACACTGTGCCTTGACCTAAGGTGCATGTGCTAATGATTCACGTTAATGAGTTATTGAAGATCTCCTGGTACTTCTCACTGTCCCGGGGAAGTTTAACTTGCCATCCTGGCTGCTTTCCATCCTGGCTAACAGCATCCTACGAGGGACTGTAAATCCTGCCCTTGCCTGTTTCAGTGGTGTACACTATGTGACATCTCCTGACTTAAGCTGTTTTTAGAGCTGAGCCTTATTTCGCATTCCAAAGTCATGCAGACACATCGTCTTAGCCTCCTTGGCAATAACTCCTGCCAATGAGAGTCTCCACACAGAGAGATACTAAATTTTTTCTAGCACATTAATCAAATAACCATCCAGTTGTTGCCTTGTGTGTCGGAAGTGGACATGTTGTCAAATAAAATGATTTTATAGATTATCCTCTGTACTTCCCAGATGGGGAATTTAGCAGCATCATGTGCACAAAGTCCTTTAGGAGAATATCGATGTCTATTCATTTCATCTTCTGTTGCTTACTAAGGAAAATCTCGTACTTAGTGTTACTCTCCAGAGGACCTTTCCCATTCCTAACTTTTAAAACTAGTGTTGTTTTCTAAGTGCATGTTGAAAGGAGAGCCCAGACCACCATCATCTGGGGGCTGTTGGTTGCAGCTTACCATGACCCCAGAGAAAAAGGAGTGAGCCACCCTCCTGACTTCTGTATGGACAGGTGTCCAGCCCTTGGCTTGCCCTGCTGTGTCACAGCCCAAACAGAGTTTGTTGCTTCAGCATTGCTGGAAACACCACCGAGGCCTAAATTAAAGAACTCTTCCCACCAGTGTAGCCATGCAGTGGTAGAGATTGGACTGTGCCATAGCTTGGTGATGGCAGTGGGGCTTTGTGGTTTGCAGAGTGGCTTCTTGCCACCAGGAGAGGCTTTTGGATGGCCTCTGTTGTCCTCTGCTTTTGAGCTGTCTGACATGTCTTGGCCGGGATCAAGCTCTCAAAGAGAAAGGGGGAGGCTGGAAAGTATCCTTCTTTTCCCACATGGAGCAAGCAGAGGCTGGGAATGAAAGCTGCTCAGCAGAGCAAAGGGTGAGCTTCAGGTTCTTCACTTCCCATCGTGGCAAGCATGCCCATCAGAGCTACAGCACCACCAGCCCCTCTCATGCCTGCCTCTGCCTCCATTAATTTCAAGAAGCTGTCAGGATGTTCTTGCAGCAAAATGTTCCCAAGCCTCCTGCTCCTGTGCACGCTCTGCTTCTTGGTGTCTTCCTGTCACATCTCTCGCATTAATGTGATGTCTTCCCGGGGTGGTGTTACGCTCCAGCCCTTCTCCTCATCCATCTCCTCCGCTCTCCATGCCTTCTGAGGAGGTAGCTCTCAGTGTGGCTGCAGGTGAGAGATGAGATTGCACGGGAGCAATCTGTGTTTTGGCCTCCAGACGATTTATGACAGTTCAGGTTGCTTTCCTAGCCCTGGAGAGGAGTGAGATGCTTGCGGTGGCTGCGAAAGCTGCAGAGCCCGGGAAAGAGCAGCTTCCGTCAGCCACAGCAGGCTGGAAGGGGTGGCCTGATGGGCCACTGCAACAACCCTCCGTCAACACTGACCTTTCCGTGGTGACAGTCACCAGAGCAGCCAGACAGCTGCGAGAAGAGTGCTGCCCCTCAAGGGAATGAGCCCAGCCCTGCATCCTTATCCTTACAGGCTGCAGAGCGACCCAGGAGCAGGGATGCTGCTCTTCCCTCTGCTGCCAAATCCTAGTGAAAGGTTAACTGCTCCCTGTTATGTGGGCTATATGAGCCCACCCCTGCAGGTCACTGCACAGTACCTGCAAATTTCTGCCATGCTCCTTTTCTCCTTGCATGGGGGGATCTGTCAACATGCTGCCTCTGGAGCAAGAGCAGGCAGTGGCTGCAACTTGGCTGGATTCCTCCACCCCACACCACCCAACTGCAGGTGGTGCCAGGGTCCCTCTGCCACACAGCCCACACCTCTGGGCTCCGTGCTGGGTTCTTAAGGCTTTCAGGGTGAGGTGGCACTGCTGAACACTTATCACCTCTTGGCAAAGCTGGGGAGGTTCAGGCACCTTGTCCTCTTTTGGGATTTAGTCAGACTGGGCAAGGGGTGCTGCTCCTGCAGCTTTGGCCTGTAGGAGTTCTGCCCCTGACCTAGTATTTCAGAGCTGGGTGCTTTTCTCCCTATGGCTTGTAGCAAAGGAGGAAACCAGGAATTTACTCAATTGGTCACAAAGTTCAGACAGCCTTTTTTGAAAAGCCACTTGAGACTTGAGTGTGTGCTAATGACCCACTTTGCAGCAGAGCTGAGACGGTCTACGAGTCTAGAGGGTTTGCTATCTCAGCTTCTGACCCAAGAGGACTTGCTTTTGCAAAGCCAGCATTTTATCATGTGGCCCTCTATGGATTCCACCATGTTTTCTTTCTCTTTCTTGACTTTTTGTGTTTTTTTTTTGTTTTAACATTAAAAAAGGACTCAGGGAATCTCACTGCTGCATGACTACTTAGTAGGCCATATAGAACTCTCTGCACTTAACAAAATGTGCACGTAGTGAGTCATTATTCCTTCAGTCCACAGATTTGGGTATTCATTGCGCAGATGAGGGGCTCGCTTGAAATCAGGCTTTCCATACACACAGCACACATGGCCGGGGAGATCATCTGTTGAGCACGTATTCTCTTTAAATGAGAATTTCTTGTTCACTCTGGTACATGCACGCACTGCTCATGGAGACAGGAGAGACACCTCATCAAAAAAAGAAAGCAAGAAAGAGGGAAAGAAAACAAGAAAGAAAGAGGGGAAGAGAGAAAAGAAAAGAAAGCTGCTGTATGAAAGCAAACTCAGATGATGTGAGTACATAATATTCATTGCATTAATCCTTAGAATAGCTTTGTTACAATACTTAAACTGGCCCCTGGGAAAGAGGTGGCTGTGGTGTTTTTTCTGTGGTTTGTTGGTTTTTGTTTGTTTGGTTTTTTCCCAATTTTTTTCAGACAAACAATACTGAGTACATTGGAGTTCCTAGAATGGAAAAGCATAACCAATGCTAATTATGAACAGCGCTTTAAAAAGCAACCCACGTTCAGGCAGCACTGGCTGCTTTTGAGAATCCCTCCTCTGTTTTGTAGTATATGAGCAAGGAGAAGATCAGAGCTATGGATCAGCTGTAGGTTTAACTCAGTAAATTGAACAAGCTTTGCAAAGTATCAGTGGCCCAGACAACATCTGGTTCAATAGCCCAATTCAGTCAAGCTCTCCAATGAAAATGCAACAAAAATCATCGTGGTAAATTCTTAGCAGAGCATCAGCATTTACACCAGAGATGTGTCGTTTAAAATCCTACATCCTTCAGGCTGGATTAGAGGAGATTTAAAGGGTCTAGAGAAGGAAAAGGAGGCTTGCCGGCATTAGCGCAGGATATGACTTGAAAGTCAAATTGTAGGATGACTGGATAATTTTGTTGTCATTAAAGATATCAGTAGGAATGCAAGCTGTAGAGATGACAATTAATCAACTGTCCTGTTCTCTGTTGTGAAACGGTGATTTTCAGGGGGCTGCTGGCAGTGGCAGCAACCCCAGGACACAAGTCTGGACTGCTCCTTCTCTGAAGCTCTGTGGGATCAAAGATACTGGGTATATTTAATGCCTAGGGCTACCAGCTGAGACACATATGGATCTGAAGCTTGGGGCTATTTTTCCAGACTCTAGGATCACCAGTTCTGCTTATCTCCCCTCCATCTGCAGCCAAGACAGGGCTGATCTGAACATTGAAGATGGGTGGGGAGCATGAGGAGTTTGTAGCCATGGGCCCACATGTGAGTACAGAGCTGTGGGAAGCAGGGGATCATTCACCAGCAGGAGGGGCACCTGCCCTTGTGGCTCTCAAGAGCAGTTGTTTTGGGGTAAGGAAAATGTTTTTTATGTGGAACTGACTTTTCATTTTTAAAATGCCATTCCAACTTGGAATTGGGGCTGACTGGAAGTCCTGGAGCCCCGAGATGCCAATCACATGCCCATTGAGAGTGTTTGCATTTATACAAGCATGTAATTATATGTGCTTACCAGTGCACATGCAGATCATGTTGCATTTAAGAGGGTGTGAGATGAGCCTGGAATAAAAGCACTGCATGAGGCCTTGCAGCCACCAGGAAAGCGAGAGGAGCACAGGGGTCATCTGCAGCCTGCAACAATCAGTGCAGCTCTGGCCGGAAGGAGGCAGCAGGCTGGCAGAGCCATCAACTCATTTTCCTTCTCCCGTTTGATTGCAAAAGCCGAAGGATGGTGACCTTTGCATAAGGCATGTATTTGCTGTGAGAAAAAAATACACGGCACAGTGAGCTCTTCTCTTCTTTCCTTACAAAACGCTCCAAGAACTCATAAGAAATTTGCTGAAGGAAAGACTTAGGATGTGCTGCCCAGCAGCTCCAGCAGCCAGCACCTCTCAGAGCAGGCTGATGAAGCTGTCCTTTCAACAGGTAATGAGCCCACATCACTTAGGCTTCCCTCTGACATGAATTCAGTCAGAGCTGCAGGTTGCTGGGTGTCTGCCCGGCTGGCAGGTGTTGCCAGTAGGGAGAGAGCAACAGGGTGCCAGTGGCAGGGGGGTGTGTGTGTGTGTGCGTGCGCAGTGGGCAGGGTAAGGGAAGCCTTCTCTGCTGGCCATCAGACCTTGCTGTGCATGTGCTGAGCCATGTCCTACCATCCTGGCAGCTCTTGAGCCCCTCAGTGGTTTCCCGGGGGATCAGAGCTATTTTTGTCTAACTTTGCTTTGCACAGTGTGGCCTGCCATCATGCCTTTGGGTTAAACACAGAATTGGCCAGTGTCACTTGCAGGAGTGGGGCTTTAGTCTTTCTTAAGGGCCACGTTGAACTTGTTCAGTGAGTGAGAAAACTTTGACTCTCTAATGTACCCATTCAACTCCTCCCTTCCTCCACTTTTGCTTCTCTGTTCCCTTCTCCCCTTTATGACCCTTATTATTTTTCCATCCACAGCAAAACAGTTCACATCAAGGTAATTGATGATGAGGAGTATGAAAAAAACAAGAGTTTCTTCATTGAGCTGATGAGCCCCCGCATGGTGGATATGAGTTTACAGAAAGGTGTAGTACTGGCCCTGCAGACTAACATTAACGTTCTTTCCTCTTCTCTTCCATCTCCTTCCTCCTCTTCCTCTGATGTATCTCTGTGTCCAACCGCTCTGCCCTAAACACTGCTGTGCGCACACACTGTGTCACATGGTACCAATGGGGTGGCCTGGGGACTGATGCTGGGAAGAAGCAAAGGGCTGAGGAGGGCAGAGAGAGAGGGATGGAGAGCAGTCCTGCTTGTCCATATTTCTGTGGCAACTTGAGAGAGACCATCTGCCATCCCCACTGGAGTGTCTTAAGCAAATTTTGTAGCATCAGTGGGAAGATGCTGGCTAGAAACACATCCAGCATCTCGGGAGCTCATTGCCCAGCTCTGGTCCTACAGGGTGTCCTGGTCAGGTTAGAAAAAGACCGTAATCGAGACTTGACAGAGAAGCAGCTCCTATAACTTCTGAGGACTATGCAAAGGCTGTGCAGCCCCTGGTCCAGTTCCTACTGAGCAGGTCCGGGAGCAGGAGATGAGTGCAGGGAGGAGCTGACACCCTGCTTTGGTTCCCCTGAGGGCTCACTGCAGCTGTGTGCATTGCAGGGGTGCTGGAGGGAGCCAAGCAAGCTGGCAGCAGGGAAAAGGGGACAGCCTTGCTCCAGCACACAGGGTATTTCCATTTGAGCCTCAGAGGCATTTTAGTCCTATTGTGTCACCGGAGAGGTCCCAGCAAAGCTTTCTGCTCTTGGAAAGCTGTGTCCTTGCTTGGGTATCAGGCTTGGGGGAAAAGGCAGATGCTATCAAAGGGAAAAAGCAATAAGGTGTGCCATTTTAAAAATAGAAATCAGAACTATCAACCTCTTCTGTAGCTGACAGAGCTGTAGCCCATTGCCAGAGACCCACCTCACCCCACTGGGGAATATGTCTGTGAGTGCCCAGCTCTCTCTCTTCTCCTCAGACTCTCAGCCCAGAGTCCTTGGGGATTTATTATTAATTGTGAGCTTAGCAGAAGCAATTGATCTCCCAACTAAAATGCAGTAGGTACCCCAGGGTAGTTCCTGTTGATATCCAGGCAGCTGATACCCTTTTCCATTACCATGTGACACTGAAAAACATGCGCTGCAGAAGTCGCCTTCCACTAACCATCAGCAAGGTCCTCCTCCCCCTTTCCCTCCTTCCTCACCCCTCGCCGGCCCCCTCTCCCCCTAACATCCTCCCGCTCCCCAAGGAGCAGCTACGATGGATGCCCCGTGTCCAACAGGCAGGCCTGACATGCACCGTCCCAGCGGGAAGGGGCTGTGTGCCAGGAGCCTGCACTGCTGCCGCCACCGCTGCTGCCACCCTGCTGTCAGCCGTCCGACCCGCTGTACACGGTTGTCTCTCTTGTTGTCCCTACAGGAAGACCGTAAGGGTTAAGATAGTAGATGAGGAGGAATACGAAAGGCAGGAGAATTTCTTCATTGCCCTTGGTGAACCGAAATGGATGGAACGAGGAATATCAGGTGTGAGATCCTTTATGAAAAAAAAATGAAAAAAAGAAAAAATATTAGAATCAAGTCTCCAAACCCTAAATCCAGAAAATATAACCCTCCTTCCCCTCCCTCCTTTTCTCCTCCTCCTGTAGATGGACTGACTTTTACTCTCTGCCCTCCTGTATTCTCTCTCTCACCCTGTTTCAGTGTCATCTCTGCCTTTTAGAGCCCAGCTTACTTCTGATCCTCCTTTTGTGCAATGCTTGAGACTCAGAGGCTGTATTACTTTGATTAGGTTCCCTTGTCTTGATCTGTTTCTTGTTCTGAGCACACCTTTGCTGTTCTCCCCTCTCCTGCTACTTTGCCAGGACCTTGGGGAATGTAAAAGGCAAGAGAAGGGCACAATGCATGGCTGCCTCTCCGGCTCCTCCCATATGCCCCCCTGTCCTTCCCTCTGTTGTTGCCTGATGGTGGCATTGCCTTGGTGCTCTTGGGTTCCTATTAGGTGTGGTGAAAAGCCCATGGGAGAAGAGGGAAGGTGTGAAGTATCATGTTTTGCCTTTTTTTTTTT
>VWZY01004660.1:65698-88408 GCA_013399075.1 Chloroceryle aenea
CAGTCAGAGTTTGTTGTGCAGCGGGTGTGGAGCTCTGCCGAGGTCCTGCTTCATCAGCAGTCAGACCCAGGATCTCCCAGCAGAGTGTGATTATAGTTGGAATAACCCTGATTTATGGTCGTGCTGTGGGTACATGTATCTTTGTCCTTGTCCTGTATGTGTTTGACCTCTTTCTCACTCAATGAGTCTTGCCATTGGTTTCACCAGCTTTGGGGTGGCCTGGGAGGACCAAGCTTTAAACAGAAACACAAAGGGGAATTGAAATCCACTTTCTAGGTGTCTGACACAGACTAGAGACAAATGTGTGTGCCCATGGGCTTATTTCTTCTCCCATGTGCTGCTGCAGGTGATGAAAACACCTGGCAGTTGCCCACACATCACACACTCTTATCTCACCAGCACAGCAGCTGCTCTCTGCCCAGTCCAAGCTCCCATGCATGGCTCTGCAGGACTTTTGGGACAGACACAGCTTGCATTAGCATGACACTGTCATATACCTTCTGTAGACTTGTAAAATGTAAACCCAAAGAGGATTTCTAGCTTAATGCCATTTGACCACCTCCTGCAGCCCATATCCATGAGGGATATGAGGTTTCACTGTGTGTCGAGCACAGGCCCTTGGGTTTCACCACAGTGGTGAAAGCAGAAGCAGTGACCAACCTGCCATATCCCATGAGGGTATGTCCCAGGAGTTCATTGCCCTGCAGGATAAAGTTGTAAGCAGAGCTTCAGGGCAGAAGTTGTCTGGTCTCAGCTTGTAGCCACTAGTTGTTTTGCTACTTTTTTAAAATTAGATGAAAGAACTATACAGCATGGCACAGCTTCTGTGTAGGTACCTGCTCACTATATCCATTTTATACTCAGATTTCTTCTTGGGAGTTTAAGGAAATTAAGCCCTTTGAATCTGTGCCAGCAAAGTCTTCAGCCCTAGAATCACTCTGAGGTCTCCTCTACACAGGTGTCCCTTCCTGTCCATGGGACTCCCACCCCCATCGTAGTAGGTACAGGAGGAAAATCACCTGCCTCTGGCTCTCTCCTGCACTTGGCAACTTGGAGCATCACACTGAAGCTTTTACTCAAGTTGTCTGCTTGCTGTGAGCCCTGCATCCTTTTCTAAACCAGTGAGCTACAGGATTAGGCTGTTTCTTGTGAAGTCCTGTATTTCTTTTTCCTGTGTAGGACACATTGCCTCTGGCTGAATAAAAGCACATATTTGACAAAAATCCAAATGCCCCCTAAG
This sequence comes from Chloroceryle aenea, assembly GCA_013399075.1. Lineage (NCBI taxonomy): Eukaryota > Metazoa > Chordata > Aves > Coraciiformes > Cerylidae > Chloroceryle > Chloroceryle aenea. The sequence goes on from VWZY01004660.1 coordinate 66,939, forward strand.
GTGCAAAGTGTCATTAGGACAATGCCAGTTTGATGTGTTGTGTGTCTTGCATCGAGTCAGTGGAGCTGTCTAGTTTGCAAGTCAGAGAGGAGATCAAAGTGGGACTAAAGGACCTGAGGTGCAGAGCCTGCAGGCCAGCTGCTTCCCTTGATGCAGGTGAAGATGCACCCTTGGATGGACTCTCTTAAACCAGAGGAAGTAATGGACCATGCTGAGGAGGAGACGGGGAGCTCCAGCTGGCATCATTGAAGAAAAGTCGGTGAGAGCACAGTGGTTTCAAAATCTGAGGCGGGAGATTAAAATGCATTTGTAAATGTTTCTGGCACAAGGTGGCACAGTCGCTACACTAATCCCAGGGCATCTGGAAAGATCTCCAGCTCCATAGCGCTGTGTGCTGTGGCATCTCCGAAGACCATACCTTGCACTTGGGATGAAGAAGAAGGAGCTACGCGAGGCTTTCCCATGCGGAGCACCGAGAGCGATCGGCAGCAGATGCTGTCTCCGGCAGCTTCCCGGGGTACATGCGTGAGCAGCCAGCTCCTGGCACAGAGGAGGCAGCCGGGCACACACACGGGCTCGCGCGGCCATACAGCATTGGGAAGGGGCGCTCACACTGACACCGCATGCGTGTTCCTGCCCTCATTGTGCCGGTGCGGGGTGAAGACCGCATGGTTTATCACAAAGCGCACGCTTTACCAATACAGCCCCGTGGGCTGGGAGGTGTCTCTGTGGCTGCTCTGTGCAGATCGGCCCCTGCGCTTCTGTGCAGGTGCTGCCATTGCCCCGCACCCACCGGTGGGTGGAAATTCCCAAAGCACAGCTGCCTAGCTGAGGCCTCAGTTGTGTTTCTTGCGGTGATGGATGGGCCCCACTGTGACTTACATGGCGAGGGCAAAACACAACTCCTGCCTCTCCTGGGAGGTTTATGCTGGGCTGCTTTTGAAGAAGAGTCTCTCTAGGTTTCAGCTACCCATGCATTTGCTTTCTGCACCACATAAGATGTGGTTTTCTTGACGGTGTGTCCTTGTTTTGTTGTTATTCCCTGCTTAGCTGCGTCAACTGAGCCTGTGCCTAGGGAGCTGTAGGGGTTTTGGATGTTCTCAGACAGCTCTTTATAGTGTCTTCAAAACATCTCTTCTGGCCTTGTTTGGCATGGGGCAGTGCTGGGCACCTCGGCTGACTGGCAGTCATGTTTAGAAGTAATTTGTGATCCAGGCTGTGGAGAGACAGCCAGTCCTCTGCAGTTGTGCCTGTGCTACCACAGCTTCATGCTGAGGGCGTGCACTCGCTCCAGGACCTTCCTGTGCAGAGGGCATCTGCTAGTTTACATTAAGGATACAAGCTAGGTAGCAGTGATGAAATCGGTGATAAAATGTGGTGCGCTGAAGGGAAGGCAGAGCTGACAGCAGGGATGGAGTAGTTGTGTGCTTCTCAAACCAGCTTGGGGCAGAGCTTGGTCCAGAGCTCTGTACTGTTCAAGTCCAGTGTGCTGTCCCTACATGTACCCCCACTGCTGCTGGCCGTGGTGGCAGTGGTTTCTGACAGACTCTCAGGGGCAGAGGGTGTCAGGTGGGAATGGGGCTTGCTACTGTACAGTTGATTTGCATTACTAGCTGTGCTGTCCCGTCCTATCCCATACACATGCTGACACAAAGCAGTCACCTCCAGTCAATGGAATATCTCTGATATTCCCTGATCAGAGCTGTAGGGCAGAGGGTTGTATCTCCAGGAGGGTCTTTGTGAGGGCCAGAGCTCAGTAGGAAATTCATCCTTGAATGCACTTGCTGGTTGCACCTGCCAGCGTCCTACTGGAGGAAAAAAAAAACATCTTTACTCAGAAAGGTATCTTTGACTGAAGCATTTTGCATCATCCGCAGGTGCTGCTCCTCACTGTCACCCCCAATTATATCAGTGTCCTGGTGTTTTGAGCCTTGGGGCACTCAGTGGTTAACCCTTGTCATAAGGAGAGCTGACCACTTTCCCTGTTATATAAACGCTACATCTGCAGTACCTGACTTTGTCTTGCAGCTTATTGCTTCTTTTTCCCAAATTGCTTTCTGCAGCTGGAGCTTTCCAAAGCCATTCTGATCATCCAAACAAATCACGTCAAGTAGTTTTACTTTAGCAGCTTTTTGTTGATGTGCTCCAATAAATTACAGAGATGAGAACAGATCTGAAATGGGTATCTTGCCAGCCTAGTCTGTGATGAAGACCAATACCAACTCAGTAATGGCATATCAGATGCAAAGAGTGCTGGCAAAGGTGGTGCTTGACTCAAACTTGTTGTACCAAAATGAAAGGCTAAGAAGTCAAAGAAAGACTCATGGTTTTTGTTTGGCAAAGGTGGTAAATGTTGCTTTTCTCTTTCCTTCTGGCTATCTCCCAGATTTCCTGATGTCCATTTCTGAGAAACTGGTCTCCAAATCCTTCTTGTCTCACCCTTACCCCATATGTGAAGTCATGTAAACTGAATCCCTGTCTACTGGGTGCTGCAGGACTTTCAAACCTCCCAGTACCCTGAACCACCTTTCTGGCCACCTTTTTGAAGTGTTTCTGCAGCGAATCAAGTCTTTTTCTTTATGACAAGATACTGTCTGTTGGGTTGACTCTTGTTCTCATGGCGCCTCTGGTATTGTGTCAGCTCACAACTCGGAACGAGGATTTTTCTCCATCAGCCCAGCAGGAGTTTGGAGAAATAGTCTCTTCACACATCAGCTTTTATACTTTTTCCACAGTCCTGGATTACAGGAGAAAAACTGGCTTTGTTTTGCCTGGATAAAGTTGGTCTTCTGCTTAAATGTGGTTAACCTTAGTGTTGATGCAGCCTGAATGGCAAGTGAGGCTACTGTGGAATATTTTACTTGATTGCAGATAATGGTGAAAATAGCATTTGGAAAATTATGTTTCATGAGGGCAATTGGGAGTCTGCTTGTGAGAATTCTGCTCATGGCTCAGTGATGGAAGCTTTAACCTCAGGGCTGGTGTGTGAAGGCTTGAGTCTTGAGGGTTATGTCTTGTGAAAGGGACTGACATCCTTCATGCAGAATTTTACTTCAGAAAGCATGTGTCCCACAAGATACGACTTCACTGGAAACAGGAGCACAGATGGCTGGCAAGCACTATTAAACAGATTGCTGGCATGACCTGGCTTGGGAAGATTTTGTCTGAAGTCTGTCCTCTCAACCCTCCCAGCACAGCGTCAACTGGTGCGGACAAATCTCATAACACATCTCCTTTTAATCAAATGTCAGCACCCCTGATGGGAAAGCTTCATGTCCCAGAGGAAGCGTGCAGCTGGGAGTTGGAAAGTAAACTGCAGAGGAAAAAGGATCCTAGCTGGGTTTGATCCAGTGAGTTAGCTATATCAAAACATTGATGAAATGACGTGACTCGGTACGGAGGTCTGTGCCTCTGTAAGATAAGCTGCATTGATATGTGAGCATGTGTGATACAATTTTCTGAAGCGTGGGCAGATGCTCAGACACTCCTTCCATCAGCTGCTGATGGGAATAGCAAAGAAATGTTAAGATTGCTGTTACCTCCTTCCCTGAAGGTTTCATAATTTGCTTGCAGCTCTGTGATTAAGCTGAATGCTGCTGATTCTCCTGGAGTCTGCAAGAGCTTTCCTGTTGACTTCAATAATAACAGCATTCAGGTTAATGCTGCAAAACCCTGCCTTGTTTAGCCTATTAAAAAACATGTTTATAGCTCTTCTCACAGTCCATCAAGGAAACCATTTGCTCATCTCAGTGAGCAGATCTGGACACAGAGCCTGTGGACAGCCACATCTGGAAGATGAGGGATCCTTACCTCTTTGGGGAACTGAGCTTGTGGTTTGCATCATCACTGAGCATCTTTGGGTGCACACAGAATGCAAGGCAATGTGTTCTCTTTGCCTTTGGCTGCCTGTCTCTGGGGGGGTCTCTTCAAAATTCAGCCTCCTCTCCCTCATTTCAGCTCACTCTGTAAATCCCTGGCCTTTAACAATGATCCTCTTATCTACACAGTGGCTTCCTGGAGTCTTTGGGGATATTGATTAGAAAAGGTTTATGTTGATGAAGAATGAGTCCAGAATAAAGCATGCAACACACTCAAATCTCTCTGTGAGGTAAACAGCAGGAAAAGGTATTACACTGTTTAGAAACAGGCAGGACACACATTTAGTACATTGGGTTACTGTAAACTACAGGGTTGCCCAGTTTCTGGGCTGCTCCCATCCCAATCCTGATTCCTCCTGATTTCACTTTCTTTGGCTTCAGTAGATTTAAAGTTCCTGATCTGTAACCCACACCAACACACATGCCACGGCAGGATTTGACTCCAAAGTACACTGAAAACATGGAGATGAAATAGTTTATTAGTAAATAGGGTTTTTAGCAGCTAAACTCATGTCTAAATTGTTTGGTTTCAGGGGTAGTAGAGGAAGCAGAATTCATGCACAGAATTTTGATATTGCCTAGTAAAAACCAGGCCTGCAGAGCAGAGAAATCCCAGTAAAGGAGGAACTGGGATCCAGAGCTGAAGGCTTTGGGTCTCCTGAAAGAATCAGCATCACATACCCTGTCTGTGGCCACGTGGTTGTCAGCATTCATGCCATGCAAGGGCTAGGTAAGGGATACTTGGGACTGCTGTTAGGATTTGACCATGGAGCTAATTTTAGCAGCTCTCTGTAAGAACCTGCATGTCGAGCCTTGAGACTACCTGAGATGCCAGTGGCAATGAGGTGGCCTGGCTTGGACCCATGAGGAGTGTGACGTGCAGAGCAGGAGTGCAGGAGGTGGAGAGGTGCTCTGGGGAGGCATGGAGGGATGCAGCTCAGGCTGAGGGCAGCCGAGGGAGGTTTGTGGAATGGGAACAGTGCAGTGGCTGTCAGTGGAGCTTGTACAGGTACAGCATCCCCAGATGGACTGTCAAGAAGCATTACAGGTCAGGGCTAAGGGCATGTTAGCAGATGCATGTGCAGGAAGGAAGTTTTAGTCCGTGAAATAATTTTCTTGCTTGCATGCACAGCATTCACTCAGAGATACAAAGATAAAATAATCTCTGAGCTTTCTGCATGCTGTATTCTTGATGTTTCATTCATAGCTTTATAGGCTTCTTCAAATATTCATGTATAATATCATAAGTGAAAGTGAGAAAAATAGTTCTTTTGCAGGCTCAAAAGCAAATGGGGGAAAAAAATAAGCTCAAATCCCAAAGCACTAGAATAACAGTTTTAAAAAACATGAGGAATCAATTTTATTATTTTTTTTTTAATAACCACAGTAGCTTAGGGACCCAGTAATATTTCATTATATTAATTTTGAACACCAAATCGACCCATTGTACTAATGTTTGTAATTGGAAAAGGCAAATTAAATTTCCCCACATTGTGTGGAGAACCAAAAGACCATGGAATAGTAAGGAGGCCACAGGAGCTGTGGCAGGATAGAGCTACAAGGAGACTAAGATTCATGCTACAAGGGGCAGTTACAAGACTGTTGGAGATTTCCAGGCAGAGCTGCATGGAGGACAGGAGGTGATGTGGTCAGAGCAAACATCTCATTGCTTCTTGTGGCTCTGTGGCACCATATGTGCTGCAGAACACATGAATGAATGGTTCCCCCAAAAGTTTGTGACGCTCAAAAGGAACAGACCCTGAAACATGACGGATGCTCAGCAAGGAGCCTCTTCATTGCCTCTTTCTCTTTCACTGCACCTCTACCTGCCCACACGAACAAGGGAGATCTCCTAGAGTGCCCACAGTATTTCCAGCTGTGCAGATGGATAGGTGGATGAAGGTCTTGCCTGGACCAGAGCCTCTCTGCAGGCTGTCGGGAAAGCTGTGCCCAGGGATGCTGCCCGATGGAGCGGGAAAATGTCTGGGAGTTGGGACTCAGGAATCCTTTCCCATCTCTGCCACTGTCACTGTGTTACCTTTGACAAATTGCTTAGTAAATCACTTTCAAGCAGCACAGATACAATTAGGTGCATCTGTATCAAAGTCCCTGCTTTTCAGAGGGCTGAACCAGCAGGTCCAGGTAAATTAGTACTGTTGGACTCCAGCCCACTTCTGAGTTTGCAAAATGTTCCCTTTAGCCTCTCTTTGCTTGCTTCACCATCTGTCAAATGGGGCTGTTAATACTGACTCAGTCTTTGTACAGAGCCTTAACCTTCTGAGACTAAAAGTGCATGATAATAAGTGTTAGTAATTGCAAAACCATCATCGCATGCAACCCAGTCTTTGGGGACTGTTTTGCTGTTTGAAGGACAGGTAGAAGTCAAAGTTAAGACACAAAGCTGGTGCTTGGCCTCCTTGAAGAGGGTTCAGTGGTTTTTGCCATGTCAACTCTCCTACAGTTAGTCTGAAACTTGGATGCAGGCTGTGGCTTTCTACAAGTAACACCAAAGAGCGATCCAGGCAGATGTTTCTTTGTAATAGCCCTGGAGAGTGGGGAAATCAAGGCAGGGGAGGGCCAGGAGGTCACTGCCCAAGGCAGCAAGACAGCTGGGCTGTGCCTGTATGGAAAGTGAGGGTAGGGTCATCCCTTGCAAAGACCTTCACCCCTTTCTCCTCCCTTCCTCACACCTTTAATCTCAGAGGCCCACACGGTCACATTTCCCAGGAGGCAGTTGCATCCCACTGCAGTGACACTGTATGGCATGTGCCCATGCAGCACTGTCAGGCAGACCAGTAACTGGAAGCAGAGAGAGATGGGAGGACTCAAAGCGGTGATGCTTTATGTGTGCCTGTGCTCCTCTCAGCACCCTGACCCTCTGGGAGCAGTACCTGTGGGGCGTGGGAGAGGTGTAGGTGAGCCAGGGCATGCCAGGGGATGACACATGGCCATGTTAACCCCTTCCCCATTTCATACTGGAGGTCAGCAGATGATGTTATTCTCAGAGGGTTGCGCACTGCCCCTGACCACCCTCTCATCTTAGCTACTCACGGGTATACTGGGGCTCCCTGGCTGTGCCAAGACACACCACAACTGCACACTCTTGGCTGAAGTGGGACTGGCCCCCATGACTTCGGGTCAGTTCGGGTTGCATCAGGTCTCGATGGCAAGTGTAACTGCACCCCCTCCCTCCCACTTCTCCCTTCCCCTCCTTGCTACTCATCACCTGCATCCCATCCCTCTGACTTCGCTTGGCAGGGTGTGACTTTGGGGACCTAGCACCCTGGTGCTCACCAGTGCTTGTAAACCTCCTCTCCATCTTGTTCCTGCAGCATCTGTGCCCCAGCCTGCACCCAGCACGTGGCCCTAGCGAGCTCGCACGCTGCCTTGCACTGCGTCCATTGCTCACTGACAGCCATCAGCTGCAAAACAGTTTTTCCCCCTTTGATATTAACTTTTCTCCCTCTTTTCTTCTCTCTCCCTGTCTTTCTCATGTTCTTCTCTCCCCGTAGCCCTGCTGCTCTCCCAAGGTAAGTGCTTCTTCTCCTTTCCTCTGCCTGCTCTGGCTCTGTTTTCATCCCTTTTGGTCAGCACCCCTCTGTTTGTGTTTGCTGTGCTGTAGACAACCCCAGCTCATGGTGTTCAGCAGGAACTAGTTGAAAGCAAAGCATTAAGAACATGACAGTGATTGATTGATTGATTGATTGATGTCCAAAGAGCCTTCCCCATATCCCAGATTTTTCCTCAGGGTTTTGGAAAATGATCCAGCCAGGGCTGCAAAGCAGAAGTGCAGCTCTGGCTGGTCAGGGACCAGAACTCGCCCCATTCTTTGGGCAGCTGTGGGTCTTGGGTTGTGCTGATGCACCAGATAGCATGGGGCTTTTTTGCGGGGGGGATGGCACTCCTGGGGTGCAGGGTGGTATTGCCTGGGGTGGGAAAGGGTGAAGGGCTGTGCAGGTGGCCCCTTCCCATGTGGAGTCAGGCCAGGCATCACCCTTCAATGCGTGCACCCGGGTGCTCTCCACCTCTTGTTCTGGGGGTTTCCAAGGATGCTCTCGGCACCAGGGCAGCACTAACAGGTCACAATAAGTATCAGCACCATTTCCCTTTTGCCCTCAGCTCTGCCTGTTCACCTCCTCTCCCCACAGCAGGATTTTACATGTATTAATACCGAGCCCCCCCTCCTGCTTCCTTGTCCGAAATCCCCATTATGCTGGCCTCTCTTGATCCCACTGTGGCACAATGTTCACCTCCTGTATTTTCCGATTCCTTCAGTGACAGATATGATTACAGTTGAATTTGCACTAAAGAAACATTTTTCAAAAGATAAGTCTGGGCACGCAGCATGCGGAGAGGAGCTGGAGTCTGACAGATTTGCCGGCAGAGCTGAAAACCAAAGTGTTGATCGTGTCTGAGCTGTGCTGCAAATCAAAGGAGCAGCATCTGCCACGTTAGCTTCAATCTCTGCTACTTTTTGGAGGTTGCCAAATCTGCTGTGCAGGGGATGGCCTGAGCCCATCGGATATTGGGCTAATTAGAAAATTGCTGGTGGCAGGCATAAATCCCCAGGTCCCCAAATACTAGCTTAGGGAGTTTATGGAAAACTCTTTGGAGCGGTTTGAAGGTTTTCTTTGTAACTTTTTCAGGTCCAGGAGGACTGAAAATAAGTTGAGCACAGCCTCCTTCCCAGTAATTTCATTGCTTTAATTCAGTAGCTGCCTAATTTGATCAGAACCCTGGGAACCAAATAATTTCTATTAAAATAACAACTTTCCTCCCTCTGTTGTGACCCAGCCTTATTGCTTTTGGCAGCTGTTGTTGGAGAACTTGGTCACAACCTATGGAAAGTTGCTTTCCAGTTAATAAAGAAACCCCTCCTCGCTGTCTGGTGGGGGTGTGTGAGTGTGTGTGTCCCTTGCTGGGCTGCCCTGGGGTGCTCTCTGTGCATATGGTACATGCTCTGCCTGCAGTTTGAGCTCATGGCGTGCAGCCACCATGCACACTCCAAGCCACTGACCAGCCGGTGACCAGAGTGCTGCTTGCAGAGGCACGTGCTGGAGTGTCACTCAGCGACAATCATGGCTAATCAGCAAGGAGAGAAGTGACGTCCTCGTTTAGTCCATGTCATGTTAGATTTAGATTACACGATGCGCAGCAATCTTTGTGAGAAAAAACCAAACAACCTGCATTATTGGACATTTCAGTGGAATTTGTTGGTCCCACTCCTTGTCCCCTCCCTCCTAGAGCAGTTCACATAGCTTTTCATGGGCAGCACCCATTTCCCTGGGGCTGTGTCCCTGGGAATGCTGGTCACTCTGGTTTGCCTCCATGGCCCTTGGGTGTTCACCCTCCCATGACACCTTTTTGGCAGCCCCCCACAGGGCCAGCAGTGGGCCAGCAGTGGCCCAGCCCCTGTCACTGCAGTGGCCTTGTCTCTGGAGAAGCCCTAGGGTGCCCTGATGGATGAGCCCGAATGAAAATGTCTCTCCTGTCCCAGCAGCCCTTACCTGGGGGTAAATGGGAGATACTGGTTCGGGGGGTAAATTGGAAATACCTTGTAGAGCCCTGCCTGGGGAAAAGAGACTGTGAATTTTATACAAGGCAAAGTAACTGGGCAGGGATAGCCTTTGGCACAGGTTCAGCTCAGCATTTGTTTCCTCCAAATGAGCTCTCCAAGCCAGACTTGCAAGGCTGTGCAAAGCTTTTGTGAGCCTTACTTGGCCAAGTGTCCAGTGCCAGCTGTTGGGGCTGCAGAGGCCCACAGTGGTATGGGATGGCTGTGGAGTGATTGGAGACTCCAACCTGCTTTTTTTTTTCCTAAATACTCTGATGTATAACCTTTTGTTTTGGCACTGGCTATAATCTCTCCATATATATACTCTTTATACAGGGAAATATTTGATACCAAAGTGTGTAGCTACTCCAGTTGTCCCTGCCGTTCCCAGCAGTGGACGAGCTGCTCCGCTGCTCTTTGCAAAAGTCACTGAAAGCCTGAGCAGAGCCTTTGCTTGCAATTTCTTAATGTCAGGAGGTCTAGATATTTAAAAGGATGAGGAATTATCTAAATTGTAGATACTTGTCTACCCTCGTTTCCACATATTCACCCAGATGAACGAAAACACTTCTAAATATGTTTCTTGGTTTATGCATTAAAACTCCTGGGTCTACTTTGCAGTAGGAAAGACTGGGGAGCAGAGCTGCCAGCTGACTGGCCTGTCGGGGACGGTCGTGTCAACAGCAACCTCGAGGCAGAGCCAGCAGTGGAATAATGCACAGTTCGCAGCCCTGTGCCTTAGCCTCCCTCTCCTGAATGTGTAGCATTTCCCAGTTAGCATTAAGGACGCTGGGGCATGTATATGGCATGTATCACGCCTCAAAATAGCTTTCGGGGCTAAGTAAGCAGATTCCTCCCTTTTTAGAAAGCAGCCCAGACTGCCGGTGCTTCTGCATGTGTGTCAGTAAAGGGCATATCCATATGCTACCCTCAAAAGCCAGAGTGTCTTTTAGCCAGCAGTCTCCCCCAGTTGTGACTGACAGCTTGATAGCCCTCTGGAGAGAGGAACTCATTCATGCTCACTGTTTACTTTGCTTAACCAGGATTATATGTTATTGAGCGGCAACAACAACAAAAAACAACCACAAAAACAACCAAACCAAAAATCCCATTTTAATTGTCCTTTTAATTTCTTCCAAGCAGCACAGTCCCCAGAAGGGGTGACCTTCAGGCAGATACATGCCCACTCTAGAAATGGATGGAGATAAGATAGCTCAAGGGGTGTGAAATGGCCTTCATAGCAATCTTTTATGAATACATTGCTGGTTTTAATCCAATTTATTCAGCAAATGACAGGGAATACAAACTGGTCTATGGCTGTTTGGTAGTCTTGCAGCATCACCTAGGTGATGGGTATCTTTACCTCTCCGACAGTGTTGCAGGACCTTCCCTGTGCCTGTTGCAGCTCAAAAGGTGCAGTGGCCAGATTAGCCTGTGGGAATGGGTTTTATCTAACTTTGATTTATGATGCCTCTAGGGGGTCCAGTTCCCATTTGGTGCCCTTGGTCTGAAGGAGGTTGAATGGGCATACACCCATGTAATACCCTCCAGGAGCAAGACGTGACATGGGAACACTGCTCAGTGCTTCCCTTTCTCATGGAAGAAATAAGAGGAGGAGGGGATTTGCTTGTAACATTTTGAGCTCAAGAAGCTTGCCTATCATGTAATTGTGAAAGCGCTTTGCAAATAGCTGCAGATCAAGTCCCAGCATGGCCCTGCAGGAGGAGTGAGCATGACAGGGGCATGTCCAGGGCAGCAGAGCACAGCAGTGGCAGGACCATAACTAGGAGCTGCTGGCCTCCCTCATCTGTCCTACCTTTAATGCTTTGAACTGACGCTGAAGGAGGCAGAGTGAGAGCACAGAGTTGTTTAAACAAAAACCTCTCCTTGCTTCCTGTGTAGCCTTAGCAGCCTATGTGAGCTCCTGTTGCCAGCACTTCATGGTAGTATGAACCTGTGTACCAGAGCAGGTAGGGCTTAGGGGACCCTGTCTCTTGCCATTTTTCCATTCCCAGGAACGAAGTGGAGACAGCCCAGGAGATCCTGGCAAGCTTCTGTTCTTGCTGGGCACAGCCAGACCTTATCAGGCTTAATTGGGGCTGACAGCAGGGAGTCCAGGGTGCAATCCACATTGAAAAGTAGGTACTGATGCTGATACAAACAGAAATCAGGCTAGTTAATAATTAACCTGCAGCTTGGCAACATTCACCTTGACAGACTTGACCTTCCAAATTAAAAATCTGTCTCTCCCCCAAGCCCCTTGTGTTTTATTTATTGCAGCCCTTGGTAGTGTTCTTTGCAGTCTGACTCATTGGCTGGTGTGTGACACAGCTCACCGATGCCCCATCCCTGCTTCCTGGAGGAGCCCTCCAAGACCCCAGCCCTACACCTGGTCCCTCAGGAGGCAGGGGCCTGTAGCTACCATAGACCATGTGGGACCATGCCTCATGGTCTCTGCAGAGACAGCAGCCTCCTGCAGCTCCACAGGCAGGCTGCTGCACCCTGCTGCTGGCTGAAGTGCTTCCCTGAAAGGCAGGAGCATCAGGGGTGTGCTCTGCCACAGGGATGTTGCAAGGGTTTATTTATTCCCCTCTCAGCTGCTGGGTCTGTAAGCATGGACATCAACTCAGTCCTCAGCATCCCATTGGAACAGATAGAGACAGGAAGCCTGGAACAGGTTCAGACTGGGGTCTCAAGGTGGGGAGAAGTGGCAGATTCATGTAGGTGCTTTGTATTGCTCTTTGGAGGTGCTTAGGTCTCCCCCTCAACTGTATGGCTAGTATAGGTTGGCGCATGACATCTGTCATCCTGGCTCCTAAGCTCGTCCTTCCTGCCAGACATGGCTCTGCTGTAACTCCATAGGGCAGTCAGTAGCCTGTGTCACATGCATAAGTGCATTAAGCAAGATTCGGCACAGTAATGGCATAGAATCATAGAGTGATTTGGGTTGGAAGGGACCTTAAAGATCATCTAGCTCCAGACCCCTTGCAATAAGCACAGACTTCTTCCACTAGATCAGGTTGTTCAAAGCCCCGTCCAACCTGGCCTTGACACCTGGTGTGTAACTCTTAACCTACGTTTGTCTCCCTACATTAGGATAGAGGGTCAGTGAAAAAAAAATAAAAATGGCAGGTTAAATACTTTCAGATGCACTTCTGAAGTTTGATAGTTTTCTGGGCTTTGCTTTCCTGTTGCACAGTCACAAATGTGACTGCTTTTTAATGAAGCACGAAGGAGTTGCCTCTGTAGTACCTCATCTGCAAGCTTCCTCTCTTAACATTTCTATGAGGTATCCATTTGGGCGTGCTGCCTGTGTCTGGTCTCCTGTGGTTTGCTTGCAGATGACATGGAAAACCAGTCTGGCAGTCGTGTTCAGTCAGCTGCCCTGTCCTGGGTTTGGTTCAGGTTAATTATTGCCACAGCCGGGCTAAACAACTGAACCAGCAGATGGGATATTTGATTCCACACTGAGTCATGGCCCTATATAAGGGGAGGGCTGGCCAGAGTAGGGCTGTCTGTTTTCAACTTGCTTCATTGTGGCTGGAGCAGTTGTGGACATAGGTAGAGCCTTCCTGGCTTCTATTACTTGCTTTGTCTATAATTTCATTAGTACCGTTGTTTTCTTCTTTCTTCATGTTGTTCTATTAAGCTGCCCTTATCTCAACCCTCAGGGTCTCACCTTTTTTTCTTTCTCATGCTTCTCCTTTCCATCCCCAAGGAGGGGTGTGTCTGGTGGGGAGTGCTGGGTGAGTGGCTGTGTGGTGTTTAGCTGCTGGCAGAGGTTAAACCATGATGTGCCCCCATAGGACACCCTTGATGTGCTTTCTTGGGTGGCCTTATTTCTTATCTCTGTCCCCTGGTTCACCATATTCACTGCAGAGTAGATGCACAGTGACAGCAGGGCCTCCATTATTCATGTGTCCATGGATGTGCTGTCAGCAGTCTGCAGGTCTTCACTGCTGGTCAGCTTGTCTCGCCTTAATGGGTGGCCTACCTAGGGCTTGAAGGTTCTTCTGTCACTACTGCTGCCAAGGTGCCCTCTGAAGTAGGATGAATACAAGTAAAGGGCTTGGAGAGACAGCAAATCCACCTTCTAGCAAACACAGGTCCTGCCTCTGGCCATGAGCACAGGTGTTTGCATGCAGCCTCTCCAACAGTCTTGGGCCTGGTGGACAGTGAGAAAAGATGCAGGAGATCTTCCTCAGACGAGGAGGGTGTTTAGTCTTGGACTGACTTGCCTGACACAGGTACATAAACCAGCATGATCAAGACACCAGGTTCTGGGATAAAGCTGGTTACCATTCCCTACGGGCAGGAGAAAGCTTTCTGTACTGTGTAGACTTATGGAGCTGCCTGCAGCTCAGCCTTGCCTAGATAGTTGGTATATTCATGAGGCTTCTTCTTGTCTTACCATGCCAAAGGTTTTTGTCAAATCAGTTAAAGTGGGAACTGAGGTTTCATTGCATCATTTCTCCTGGATTTGTTAAGATAAGGAAATTTTGCCTGACATTCCCCACTTTCAGGGCAGCTTCTCTGAGTCCAGACGCTTTCTGCACCATGCAATTGCAGCCCATGGTTGAGAGCCTAAGGGACCATGCTGGCAGCTGTGACTGCAGATTTTCAGGTGTAGTACTACCCAGCAAAGGTGGTCATGAGCCAGACTGTCACCAAGTTGGGGCTTTGCAACCCTGCTGGGATGGCTGCTGTGCTTTGCTCAGCTCAGTACTGTCAGCCTGCGGTCAGCTTGCCTGCCAGGCTGGACCTTGCAGAGCTGCGGGTGCCTCTTCCTCTGAGCTTCAGGTTATGGGGGAGCTCAGACAGAAGTGAGCCACGTATGTGGTACAGCAGCTGATGTTTAAGCACCTGCATTTTCAAAGATGGATACAGCTTGTCATCTCCATTCACTTCCAGGTGGAGGCAGAGATGACCTTCTCAATCTCTGTCTTGCAAAAAGAGATGTCCATTTCATCTGAGTCCCTGCTCAAGTGAATATAAGTAACTTGAATCTTGACCTTGATAATCATCAATTCACGCCTCCAAGTGTAGCTTAAGGCAGAACATTTAGTCCAGTTTCCCCCCTGTTTCTGCACTTCTTCAGCTCAGCTGCCTTCTCCCCTCTGGTGCTCACTTGGTCTTTGCCTGCAGTTGCCCCCTCACCCCCCTAGTATTCTGCATTACCCATCTTCTTCTCCAGGTGCTGCACTCCCATGTCTCTTGTCACTTTTGGTAAACTTCTGGGAATTCCCAAATCCTGAATACACTGTTTTTGAGCTAGGCAGTGATGGTTTTGATGTACATCATTGATTTCAAATGATGGATGCAGCTGGTACTGCTTCTGTGATGGGTTATAATAATGGCACCTGCCACAAGAATTATTATATACTTTATAGACTGTGCAGGTCTTGCAAGGCTTACAGTCTTTGAAATCAATCTCACCAGATTGATGTAGAGAAGGCAGAGTTTATAACTAGATTTCACTAGGACTTCTGTGTAATTTTTGGTGCAGGGATCTGCTGGAGCCCATATTCATCAGATGTGATTAATCCATCATTAATTACTTCTGAGGCATTACCTGGGATGATTGTAACCTCTACAGGAAACCTTGGGTAGCATCTGACCCACTACTTGCCAGAAGAAGATGTGCTGCATTTGTGATACCCCACCAGGTTCTGCAGAGCTCCAGCTTCCAGGCTCAGCTGGGCACTCACTGGGCACAAAAAGGCCAGGGGAAACACAGCTTCTTTATGAGGCTTCTTTATGAGGCCTTCTTTATCAAGGCCTTTCAGAGAGCCCATCAGCACATGCCTGCACTTGGGTGAGGTGATGGGAGAGGAGACCTGAGCCAGGGCCAGGGCCAGTGCCAGGGCACACTTCCTGCTGTCTGGGATTCTCCTTCCCATCTGGGCACCTCACTGGTTTTGCTGGGGCAAATCATCAGCAAGATGAGCCAAACAGACGTCTTGGCATACTCTTTACCGAGGGTCCTGGTTTACTTTCATCCAAGAGAAACTAAATATCCAATAGTATGAAAGAAGAAAACCCACTTGGCTCCTGACTTCCTTCACCCTGTTCATTTTCCCAAATGAACTAGGGATGTTTTTGTGTGTGGTTGTTACTGTGTCTGTCTGAGCGTTAGATCAAGCACCGAGTGGCACAAGGTGCCAACAGTGATTTTCTAATCAAAGGGGAATATAAAGTTCCTGCCTCTTGTTCACTCAAACCAGGAAACATGCCAAGGCACTACAGTTCACCTAAAGGCTGCTTGTGACAAGCAGCAGAATGAATCGGTACCTTGCTCTCCCCAGAGATGTGGCTGCCGGGGGGTGATGGGAGGGCACATGTCATCCAAGAGCACCAATGCAGGCTGAAGAAACATTTCGGTGTTTGGTGTTTTGTTTTTCTGTTTTTAAATAAGTTGAAACCATGTTGTGTATGTGTACTAAGCGGTACTTGGAAATCTTGGTCCTTTGCTTCTGTGGCCCAACACCCCACCAATGCCCCCCAGATTGCTGTGTGAGCTTAGCAAGCTGTGATGGGGTTGCAGGAGCCCATGCTCAGGCCCTACAGACAAGCCCTCATGGTGGCCCAGTGCTCCAGAGCTGCTGTGTACAGCTTGGTGTTGACCTTGATTTCACAGAGGTAGCTGAGAGGAAGCTGACGGTTGAAGAGGAGGAAGCCAAGAGGATTGCAGAGATGGGCAAACCAATACTTGGAGAACATCCCAAACTAGAAGTCATCATTGAGGAGTCCTATGAGTTCAAGGTCAGTAGTTGTCCTAGGGGTACTCCAGGAAGGGAAAGCCATGTGAAACTGAAGAGCAGTCATGAGAACAGGACTGAGGAGGCAGAGGGTGGCTGCATGTGGGGGGAAAAGGCTGTTGGAGGAGGAGAAGGAGTATGCAGTGCAGTAAAGGGTGGGGAAAACCTACAAGAAATGTCAGGGGAAATAGCTGCTGGTAGGCAGAGGTGGATGGAGGAAGAAAAGGAAGCCCTGCTGGAAGCAGAAGCCACTGTGTAGGAGAGGGCAGGAGCAAAGATATCTCTGGTGAGGCAGAGGGTGAGGGAAGAAGGAGCTTCATCAGGATTAAGGGGTTGTAAACAAGCTGGCTCTGGTGAGGTTTGGGTCAGCCTGTCTAGGGAGAAGGTGGGCCCAACTCCGGTCATGGTCTCATCGGGCTGACAGGAGAGTGCTTGTGGCACTTCCACAGTTTGGGAAGGATCTGTGAGACTACAGTGCACTGCAAGATCAGCCTTGCCTGCCAGCAGCAAGTTTAATTGCTGTTCATCTTTGTTCCTACAACAGAACACTGTGGACAAGCTGATTAAGAAGACAAACCTGGCTTTGGTTGTAGGGACACATTCCTGGAGGGACCAGTTCATGGAGGCCATTACCGTCAGCGCAGGTGAGGGGGACATTAGAAACCCACACCAGCATCCACAGGGGTCATGCAGCCTGGGATGAGATCTGTTTGGGCTCAGGAGATAGTATCTGCCTGGTCAGTGATGCTCAGCTGTTCTGTGTGTGGTGACCATCAACAAAGCCAGTACAAATTGCTCCTCTGCTCCTAATATGCCAGGCTTTTGCAGATGCATTAGTCAAGCCAAGGGTCCAAGAGATCCATCTTCTGGTGTGGAGCCATTCAGGAGGCCAGTTTTTACAGAAACACAGAATGGTAGGGTTTGGAAGGGACCTCTGGAGATCATCTAGTCCAACCCACCTGCTAAAGCAGGTTCACCTAGAGCAGTTTGCACAAGATCACATCCAGGTGGGTTCTGAGTATCTCCAGAGAAGGAGACCCCACAATCTCTCTGGGCAGCCTGTTCTTTTCAAAGACTTTATGTCTGCTGGTGGTGCTCCTGCTGCTTCAGTAGTCTGATGAGCAGTTTACAGGCAGCAAAATCCCATCCTAGCTGGGCTGCTGGCTCCTTGTGTGCCCCGTGCTGTCCTGTTCAGGTAGCTCCTGCTGCTGCAAGATGTCCTGTCTGCCATGGCCAATAGAGTCCCTGGCAGTAGGGAGGGTTATCACATGCAGGTGGGAGATGTGACCCCATGAGATCTGCCAGCTGTTTCCCAGGGAGCCTGAAAGAGCTCATTACTTCCAGAGCCAGACAGCTGTGGAGCAGATGTTGTAGGCATGTCCATGCCATTAGTGACACTCAGGCTCCTTTCCTTGATGGTTTGGCATCTTTCCCAAAGGGCTGTTTTCCACCCAGGCATCATGCAGGCAGGTGGCAGGCAGGCAGTTGGGTGGGAGCTGTCGCAGTGGCCACAAGGGCTTCTTCTGTGGCCACCTGTGGATGGGGACAGGGGCTGTCCCTCTTTGAGTACAGAACCACCCAGTCATGCAGGCTCTGGGGTGTCCTGAGAGGCACCCCTCTTGCTGAGCCTCACCCATCACTGAGGGCTCTGTGGTGCCCTGAGCCCACTGTTGTGGCCAAAACCATCCCACCATGGCCCAGGAGAACATCCTGAAGCCTGGTGGTGGGGGGACCAAGCACAGGCTGCAGCCCACCCTTGTAATCTTGACCTTCCCTATCACGTGTGCTGGATCTCTGCTTCCATGTTGTTTGCAGCGGGCGATGAGGACGAGGATGAGTCTGGTGAAGAGCGCCTACCGTCTTGCTTTGACTATGTGATGCACTTCCTGACCGTCTTCTGGAAGGTTCTGTTCGCCTGCGTGCCCCCCACTGAGTACTGCAACGGCTGGGCCTGCTTCGTCGTCTCCATCCTCATCATTGGCATGCTCACAGCTGTCATCGGTGACCTTGCCTCCCACTTTGGCTGCACCATTGGCCTCAAGGACTCAGTCACTGCCGTCGTCTTTGTTGCCTTTGGCACTTCTGTACCAGGTGGGATGGCAATGGCGAGGGGATGGGGTGGGAGTAAAGTCCTCCAGTGGCTCTCCTGCCCCCAGGGGAACAGCTCTGTCATGGGATGGGGTTCAGGCTGAGAAGGGGCTCCACAGATCCCTGTCCTCAGGCAAGTGCTGCACCCCACTTGGTGGCAACACAGGTTCCCTGGACCTGAGAGGAGGATGGGGTGTGGTGCACACCAGGAGATATGTCCATGTCCCAGCTTGGCCAGTGCCACACCTAAGCCTCCTTTGTCCCCCAGACATGAATGTTTCCCATTTTTCCTGTTGGACCCCCAGTGATTTCTCTCTCCCTCCTCCCCCAAACCCAGACACATTCGCCAGCAAAGCTGCAGCCATCCAGGACGTGTACGCCGACGCCTCCATCAGCAACGTCACGGGCAGCAATGCCGTCAACGTCTTCCTGGGCATCGGGCTGGCCTGGTCAGTGGCAGCAATCTACTGGGCGTCGCAGGGGCAGGAGTTCCAGGTGTCAGCGGGCACCCTGGCATTCTCCGTCACCCTCTTCACCATCTTCGCCTTCATCTGCATCAGCATCCTCCTCTACCGGCGGCGGCCCCACCTCGGGGGGGAGCTGGGTGGCCCCCGGGGCTGCAAAGTGGCCACAACGTTGCTCTTCGTCAGCCTCTGGCTGCTGTACATCCTCTTTGCCACCCTGGAAGCCTATTGCTACATCAAGGGGTTTTAGGTGGTGGAGGGACGGTGCCACCGGGGGGAGGGACCCCCTCCTCCATTACCTCACCGGACACCGGTCCTGGAAGCATGGTTTCACCGGAGAGAATGGCTGCCCATTGGGGCTGCTGCTGCCCTGACAGTCAGATGTCTGGGCACCAAGAAGGGCAAAACCATCACAGAGTGAAAAATAAAAACAACCCAGACAAAACCCACCCAAAAAAGATACAAAAGAAAAGCAAGCAACAATGGCAAGTGTTGAAATAAAACAAAACACAATAAACCCAGCCACTGACCCCATTCAGTGTGGTTATGAAGTTTCAGCCATCTCCAAAGGTCACCTCTCCCACAGGGACTTGTGTCCTTTCCTCCCAAGCACTCCTCCACTGCAAGGAGATGTTGTCTTGTTTTTACTGGTTGGGAATTGCAGAAGTCTGATCAGGAATTTGGGGGGGAGGGGAAGGGGTGTCTTTTTTTCTTGTTTTCTTTTTTTTTTCTTCTTTTTTCTTTTTTTGTCATTTGCTTGTTGCTTTTGGTTTGGGGGAGCACGCTGCTTGATTTTATTTTCTTTTTTACTACTTAAACAGAAAAATGTTAAAAATTTAAATTCTAAAGCTTCAAGCTGCCATCAGTGCTGGAATTGAACGTGTATTTTCTGAAGCCACAAGAGACTGTGACACAGTCAGAGAACTTTTTCACTATTACCTGTTCCCTCCCCTGCCCGCCTTCCATTTCTTTTTTTAAGAACATCACAAGACTGATATATTTTTAATACAAACACAGACACAGAGGTACAGACACACACATTTAGTAATAAAGGCTGGAGCATGTAGCATCTCACTCACCTGCCTGGGCTAAGAAAAAAAAGGAGGAAAAAGAAAAAAAAAACCCAACCTTCTAATAGAATACCTATCATGTATATTTTGACTATGGCATTTCTCTTTGTATAATTAACTTTGAGCTTGTGGTACTGCAGGGAGAGAAAATTATGTTCATTTCCAACCAATAAAGAAATAAATGACTACCCAGGAACAGGCTGCCCTGGTGGGAGTGAGGGGTCCAGGGAAAGTAGCACCAGCTTCTTGGGTTGTTGGTGGTGGTGGGTTTGCTGCACAGTCCTCCTGCTTGGAGGCGGAAATGAATTCAGGAAACCAAGAGCAGGTGCCCAGCTCTTCCCAGCACTGTCCCAGTCCAAGCTGTGGTGTGGCTGCCCTCTCACTCGTTTGCTGTCCTGGTTTTTGCCGTGTCCACAGCTTGCTGGTGGTCTTCAGGCTGTTGAAAGGTACGGGCTTAAAAACTGCCACCCACATCAGGACTCCCGTGTCATCTCAAGTACCTTTTAGGAACACTAGACAAACAAAAAGGCATCTTTTTCATTTGAAGTGCATTACTTTTTAAGGAAAAAAAAAACAAAACCACCACAAAACCAAACAACAAATCACCACGAGAGTATGTCATTAATTACATCAATGGCTGCAAATTAAAATGTTGGGTTGGTAATAAAAATAAATAAAAATTATACCTATATCTATATAATCAGTGCTATCTAGAAACATTTCTTCATTGAGCGCCCTAGAAGAAGATGTTAAATCTTACACTTTGTAAAGTGTTTTCAGGGTGAAGATAATATCTTCTGTCAAGAAACAGGTGCTGTAAAGGGAAACATTTTCTTCATAAAATTCCATATAGTAAGCCAAACCCTGTGAGGCAGCGAATAAGAGAGGGGCTGCCACAAGGTAGGTGTCTGCCTGCTGCAGTGGTTCTGCTGCCCCAGGAGGCAGGGAGGAGGTGTCAACTGGTTAGGAAAAAAAGCAATGGGAGCAAGGTTGTCATGGACATAAAAGAGATAAAACATTACAGCAGGTGACTATGAGTTTGATGACGGTCCTTAACACACAGATGGTCCTTAACACACATACAAAATGTTTATCAGTTATCTATAGCTCTATAGAAATGTTGCATACACATAAGGAAAGCAGAGAAGAACTCAGAAGAGCTGGAGAAGCTTTGCCGGTGGGAGACCATTGGGTTTGAAGCCAACAAGCATCTGACCTCCTGCTTCCTTACTCTCCAGTTCTCCTGATTCTGGTGAAGGGCCAGAAAAAGATGGACAAGAAACCTTGAGGCCAGGAGCATGTGGATCCTTCTGGCCTCTGGCTGTGCCAACAGGCACTGAGAGCTGCTGCTGCCACCACTGGCCACCATTGCTGCTGCCAGCCAGCCAGGGACCCTGGGCTCACACATGTGATGATGGGGGGGCGGGGGGAGTAGGTAATGATAAAAGACCCCAGATGCTGTCTGGGAGTTAAAATGCAACTTTCAAGGGGAGGGTGTTATCATTGCTGGGTTTAATTTGACATACAAAGTCTGTTAAACTTTGATNGAAGGACTGGCTGCCATAAGTGTCAACTGCATGGGGACCCTGGTGACCTCCATGCTCTGATCTGCACCAGGCCAACATCCATGGAGTGTTTATTTTCTTTTTTTTTATTTT
>VWZY01004660.1:88465-121614 GCA_013399075.1 Chloroceryle aenea
GCACGGGTTCTGGCTGATTTGTACCCTGCCTCCACCCCAATCCTCCAGTTTATTACTGCTGGGAAGACCCTGCAGCACTTGCCCCTGGCTGGCTGAAAGAAGAGTTTGCTGCTGTTTATGTTGCTGCTGCTCTTTCCCTTTCACTTCTCCTGCCAGCTTCCCATGACAGCCTGTGATAACAGCTGCTGGCATGTCACAGTGGCCCTCGTGCTTTGGGCAGCACACACTTTTCTGTCTCCTACTCCCTTCAATCCTCACTCCACACCAAGGTTCCATCACTGCTTTAGGTGAGGCCATATAAGGTATCCTAACACTGGGGAGGAAGCCAAGATGAGCAAAGGAGATGCTCTGTCCCTGGGGCCTGCCATGGCATGGGGGCATAGCCTAAGGCCCATGAATGTTGTGGGGCCAGAGGTACCTCT
Organism: Chloroceryle aenea; assembly: GCA_013399075.1. Classification (NCBI taxonomy): domain Eukaryota; kingdom Metazoa; phylum Chordata; class Aves; order Coraciiformes; family Cerylidae; genus Chloroceryle; species Chloroceryle aenea. The sequence goes on from VWZY01004660.1 coordinate 88,888, forward strand.
GACTGACTCCCCACCACTGCTGCACCTGGGCTTTGCCATTCAGGTGATGCTGCACTTAATGGATGCAAATGGACAAAAATCACCCTTTGGGTAAAAAGTTTTTCAAAGAGGAGTCACTCACACATACCCCTCAAGCTGACTGGGAATTGTGCCCAGGTTTGGCCAGTACCATGCTATTTCCTTACCAAGCATCTCCACTGATTGTTTTTTCCTAGCTGTATTTGGGTCCCTGGCCCCAAAAAATGCCCTTTACAGTGGAGCTTTGAGCTACACCCATCACCACATGCAACCCATCTTTACCTGCAACCATGGGCTCATGGGGTGCCAGGGTAGAGGAGGCTTGGGCACCTCATGGTGCAATGCAGCATGCTCAGGTGTGGTGGGAAGACTCCCCACTGGGCATCTGTGCTGTAGGAAATGTGGCCCTGTCAGAGCAGCCATGGGGAGGCTGTGCTACACATCATTCCCTTGGGGCAGTCAGACCTTGGCAAAGCCATAGAAAGGCCACTGTCCTGCCTAGTCCTTCACACTCCCATCTCCCTCCAGGCCTGCCCCACTTCCTACCCTTTTCCTGGAAAGCTGACTCATGCCTTCCATGAGCCTGTGGCAAGCACACCTGCTCCCAGCATGGTGAGAAACACACGCTTCAGCTCCAGGAAAGGACCAAGTACCTTTGACCATAGCAAAGGGCGTGTGGGCAGGGGTGTGACTCTTTGGGGTTGAAGCAATGCCACTGCTGCACAGAGGCATACCCACAAGTGCTGATGCTTACTTAGGTCCAGGACTGAAGGTCACCATCCCAAAGCAAGCTGGGCTGAGCAACATGAGTGTGCAGGCACCAGGAATTGGCTGTGGTGCAATACAGTGAGCATAAAGTGCTTGTAAGAGCTGTTGAGCAAAGGTTTTGAGCTAGGTTAGAGGCACCTGCAGCTCTTGGATGGGGCTTTGTCACCTTTTTGGCAGTTAATTTGGTGTTGGTGTGATCAGGGCTCTTCTGGACAAGCACAGATTAAAGCACAAAAATATTCTGTGATGCACATTTCCTCTGATTCCATCTCGGACTGCTAGGCTGGTTTGTAAGTCACTTGACCCTGATATGGGAGGACCCCACTGCTAGCCTCCATCCCTGTAGTGTTTTGACACTACATCACCTCACAATCTGCAGGAAAAAGCCCCATCAGCTGCATGAGAGCTTCATCTGCCCTTCTTCACTGCTGTGGTGGGATGATGTTGACCTGCATGTCTGAACTAGAGTAGCACTTTGCTTCAGCAAAGCATTTTTGAAGGACACCCAGTAGTGTTGTACCTGGACACTGGTAAGCTAAAGTGTAGGTAACAAGACCTTTCAGGAATGAATGGTTATCATCTCACTCCTGCTAGTGCAATAGGACAGAAATAGATAGTAACAGGCATCCAGGAGATGTGGTCATGCTTGGACATGTCACCATTCAAAAACCAGGAACTTTCAACCCGTCCTCAGTTGCACTATGGTGTTAAGTGGCAGCCAGTCAGCCCTCATATCATTCACCTGGAATTGGTTTTTGTTTTTGTTTTTTTTCTGGGGGGAAAAAACAAAACAAAACAAAACAAACCAGACAAAAGCTTTTTGGGGTTAATGCTTCCAGGAAGTGGTTGCAGCCCAGACCTTGGTGTAGGAGCCAACCTGCACAAATGGGANCTGCCTCCACCCCAATCCTCCAGTTTATTACTGCTGGGAAGACCCTGCAGCACTTGCCCCTGGCTGGCTGAAAGAAGAGTTTGCTGCTGTTTATGTTGCTGCTGCTCTTTCCCTTTCACTTCTCCTGCCAGCTTCCCATGACAGCCTGTGATAACAGCTGCTGGCATGTCACAGTGGCCCTCGTGCTTTGGGCAGCACACACTTTTCTGTCTCCTACTCCCTTCAATCCTCACTCCACACCAAGGTTCCATCACTGCTTTAGGTGAGGCCATATAAGGTATCCTNTCACACTCCCATCTCCCTCCAGGCCTGCCCCACTTCCTACCCTTTTCCTGGAAAGCTGACTCATGCCTTCCATGAGCCTGTGGCAAGCACACCTGCTCCCAGCATGGTGAGAAACACACGCTTCAGCTCCAGGAAAGGACCAAGTACCTTTGACCATAGCAAAGGGCGTGTGGGCAGGGGTGTGACTCTTTGGGGTTGAAGCAATGCCACTGCTGCACAGAGGCATACCCACAAGTGCTGATGCTTACTTAGGTCCAGGACTGAAGGTCACCATCCCAAAGCAAGCTGGGCTGAGCAACATGAGTGTGCAGGCACCAGGAATTGGCTGTGGTGCAATACAGTGAGCATAAAGTGCTTGTAAGAGCTGTTGAGCAAAGGTTTTGAGCTAGGTTAGAGGCACCTGCAGCTCTTGGATGGGGCTTTGTCACCTTTTTGGCAGTTAATTTGGTGTTGGTGTGATCAGGGCTCTTCTGGACAAGCACAGATTAAAGCACAAAAATATTCTGTGATGCACATTTCCTCTGATTCCATCTCGGACTGCTAGGCTGGTTTGTAAGTCACTTGACCCTGATATGGGAGGACCCCACTGCTAGCCTCCATCCCTGTAGTGTTTTGACACTACATCACCTCACAATCTGCAGGAAAAAGCCCCATCAGCTGCATGAGAGCTTCATCTGCCCTTCTTCACTGCTGTGGTGGGATGATGTTGACCTGCATGTCTGAACTAGAGTAGCACTTTGCTTCAGCAAAGCATTTTTGAAGGACACCCAGTAGTGTTGTACCTGGACACTGGTAAGCTAAAGTGTAGGTAACAAGACCTTTCAGGAATGAATGGTTATCATCTCACTCCTGCTAGTGCAATAGGACAGAAATAGATAGTAACAGGCATCCAGGAGATGTGGTCATGCTTGGACATGTCACCATTCAAAAACCAGGAACTTTCAACCCGTCCTCAGTTGCACTATGGTGTTAAGTGGCAGCCAGTCAGCCCTCATATCATTCACCTGGAATTGGTTTTTGTTTTTGTTTTTTTTCTGGGGGGAAAAAACAAAACAAAACAAAACAAACCAGACAAAAGCTTTTTGGGGTTAATGCTTCCAGGAAGTGGTTGCAGCCCAGACCTTGGTGTAGGAGCCAACCTGCACAAATGGGAGCAGCAGTTGCTCAGCCTGTGACCAGTCCTCACCACAAGCTGGAAAGCACTTGTCACTAAGAATACCCTTCGGAGTATTATATGGACAAAACCCAAGTTTTTAATGACCATTGTCACCTGTGTGCATGAGCCAGCAGCAGCCAGCTTGTTAGTTACAGAGCTGCATGTGCCAGTGCCACTTGGCACCCAGCAGAGAAGACAGTGCTCTCAACTTGCCTCTATAGCAGGAGAGGATTAAGGGCCTGCTAGTATTTAAATTAGCTATTTAATATATGCAGATAATTAACACCATGGGTAGAAACTGAGAGCAAACCCAAATGCAGAGTTTTTTTGGCCCTGATAATATTTTTTTATTCCCTTTTTTTTTTACTAAGGCATAGAAAACAATTCGTGTACTTTTTAAAAAAGCAAACTGTATACAGTTCTCCAGTTTCTCCTCTTCCATCTTCCGAGGTCAGTTCTGCTGGATCTGTGCCTGCTGGGTCTCACTTTGTGTTTGCACGTTCACGACAGTTGCCTCCCAGCAGGTCATCGCAAGCTCCTCTGCTGAAACTCATCCTGTTGACTTGGATTATTTCTTCACTCTATCAAGCATTCAGGTCCTAACCTCCATAGGTGCTCACAGTCCCCCTTCAGTTGGATATCACCCAGAAATCTTACGGCAAAGCAATTTCCTAAAGCTGCTGCTGAAAATACTGAATAGACCTGGACCCTGAACAGCCACTGTAAAGATTTTCCCAGCAAGCTCTCTGACTTTGACACTGAACTCAACATAGTTTGAGTCTAAATAGGTTGTATTGCCTCAGCTCACTTACAGGAATATCTTCTGGGATAGTGCCAGAAGCTTTACCAAAGTCAAGACATATCACGTCTAGTGCTGACCCCCATAGCCATGAGGCTAGTTACCCTGTCATAGAATGGAATCAAATTAGTTTGATACGATTTGTCCTCAGCAAAACATCAACAAACCCATTCCAGCCAATTTTTTTATTATTTTTTAGATAGATAGATCTGTCTAGAGGATTAGAGAATAACTGGTCAGTAGCTCACAGTAGCTCTTTTAAGTTTCCACATAGAGACACTAGGACATCAGTTTTATAATTTGCCAGGTTTTTCTTCATCTCTAACTAGGTGATGTTGCCATGCCATCCTTAAGTCCTTTGGAAGTTCACATGGAGTCCAGAGAGCCCTTGATCCCTTTTCTGGGTCTCTACTTACACTCTATTTCTTCTGCAGCAGGATAGTTTCTTTTCGTGAGTTTGACCCCAGCTCTTTTATCAGTTCTCAGATTTGTTTTATCCTTTAGGACATCTCTTCACAGACTCCAGCTTTCTGAATTCATTAATATCTGATATTTTATTTTTTGGAGTCTAAGTACTTTAGATTAACTCATTTTACAAAGGTCTGGTATTCTTATGCATTCTGAGGAGAAAAAAGCTTGCAGGGGACATCTGAACACTTGAAACAATTGTGACAGCTCAAGAGATGCAAAAATTCACATTTCACGTTAGGCTGCAGGTGAACAGATCCAACTTCAGAGACAGGCATACAGCGTTGTTACAACCTGCCATCTCATATTGAGAACATCCAAGGCACTTCAGAAATAGCTCCAGCTCTCCATCCAAATGCTGCATCAACTCTTTTCTGACATGATGAAGTCAGCCGGGATTACTTCAGCAGTCCCAGCCAAAATCATGACTGAGGGAGGCAGCAGTGGGACTTTGTGCTATGAGATGCCAGAGCTGTACTCTGTAATGGGACACTGGACATTCAAACTGTGGTTTTTTAACTGCTTGAAGCACAGCACTGAGATGCTACAGAAGAATTCATTTCACGAAAGTGAGTCCTTTATTCACACACCAAAAACCAATGAGTTAAGGATCTGTTTTGTACTGAGACTGAATTTGTCTGGTTTTGTAAGGTGAGCTGAATTCATCTGTACTCCTGACTTCCAGATGAGGAGCTACAGAGGAGCTACTCTGAGCTGCAAACTAGAGCCACCTAGTTGTGAATTGCAAGCAGGAGACCGGGGCCTGCTATTCCTGCTGGCACCAGAGAGGAGGCAAGGTGTGGAAACCCCAACCACTTCAGGAACCACAACCTTCTTCTGTCTTCCTCATCAGCCAAGGTAGACCCCGTGTGCCATTCTACCTGCAGCACGGGGCAGGTCTAGCTCACTAGGGAGCAGAGAGACACCCGCCACCAAGTGCGTTGTCTTCAAGGGGATGCCAACTGGCTAAGGACACAGTGGGGCCATAGCTCCTCTGTCTGGGATGAGAGCCAGAAGACCTTTAGCCTGGTCCCAGTGTACTGAAGGAAAACATAATGTGAAATTAATGTTCATTTACACTTTTGCAGAAGGTGGGGATATAAGTTTCTGCTGCAACATGTAGGACAGAGCCGGTGGTGTTTGCTGAACGAAAGCTGGACATCTCCTGGGGTACAGAGACAAAGCACCTTCACCAAACCAAAACAATCATTCCAATCTGTAGGCAGGCCCTTAGATACAGAATGGCAGAAAGCATCTTCACTTCCCAAGGCAGCCAGTCTTAAGTTTTCTAGCAAACACTCCATACAAAGTACCTGCTGTTATACTCAAGAGTTCCTGAGGTAGTGGTTTTTTAACCCACTTTGTTTTTAAGGTGTTTTCCCAATTAAGGAGCACTTCTGCAGATCCCACTGTTCAATTTAATATTGGCTTTTGGAGGGATGCCACGTTATTTTGCCTGAAATGGCTTGCAAGAGCTGGCTGCTGAGAAGCTGGAAGGTCAGCATTTTGCATGTGGATTTTGTTAGCTATGTCAAAGATAAGGGGGAAGGAGGTGGGGGAGGAGGGAAAGTCTTCTGGAAACATCACTGTTGGAAGCAAGCTCTTTGTAGTTCCTTTGACTTGCTCACAGAATGACTGCACTGCCAGAGAAGGAAGAAGGCCTTAGAGTGCCTTATGTTGACCCCAGAAACAGGAAGCATGGCCAAAGAATTGTTCTTTTTTAAAAAATATATATTAATTTCCTATTTTTAATTGTGAACCCCAGAGATGACACTACTGCTTCTCCCTTACCCCCAAAACTTGCAACCTTGTAATACGAGGAAATTAGCTTGGTTTGCTAGTTTATACTTGACAAATCCACATTGGCTGTCACTCATCCCTGCATTGTCTCCTTTCATCATAGACCTTTCATCTAAAAACAAGTGTCTTAGCAGGCCCCTTTCTTCACACCTACAAACAATCCAGCCTGGGACTACTATACAAGCAGAAAACCTTGCTTTGGGACTGCAATTGCCTCCCCTTCGATTTGCAATGAATGAGTTGGCTCCTTATTAACTCTAAAAGATTTACATGTGATCAAGTGAAATGACATAAGACAGTCATGAGAAATCTTGTCGTATCTGCTTGATGGGACTGGTGTATGGCTTCCTCCATCATGGACATGCTGCTGCTGCAGCCTCTGATGAATATTACCTCCATGTAGCCTAGGAACAAGCATGTTTTACAATAGCAGCAGCTTCCCAGCATAGCCCGTTACTTGTCCTCTCTGAGAATTAAAAAATTTAGGACAACAGAAGACACTATCTCAGGCTCCCACATAGTAGGAACTGACCTGCAAAAGTAAAGCATGAAGGCTCCCATATAAAAGGGGATGAGTACATGTGAGGTGCAGTGCCTGTCTTCTATCCCTGGTGTAGGGAGACTGTGCTATGAGACCACACTTGGCTGAGGGTCCCACCTTCTGCAGTCACCTCTACAATCCTGCTGAAGCTTCACAGTCTTTCTGAACAGACTGGGCAGATTGAGGTAGCTGTCATCAAATCACAAAGAAGCACTCTGGGGCATCTTTTAATTCAGCCTGGAGGCTTACACAACATCCATGGACCTCAGATCTTGACCAAAGACTGACACATGACTCTACAAGCAGGAAATTCCCCTTTGCACGGTGTGGGTAATAGAATATTATGTGTAAGACAGAAGTTCTGGAAATCAAGATTCAACAAGAAACCACCACAAGACACAAACAAAAGTTATCTATTTATTACAAAACCAAAATCAAACAGATGCCTTTCAGTCTAACAATGGCATAGGCAGACGTGTGCTAAGGCAGGGTAAGTTCAATATAAACTCAGGCCATGGAAAGCAGCACCTTCACATGGATGAATCCCACCGTAATGCCATTTCCTCCAACACACTATGCCCTTGGATGATCAGGGAAAAACAAAAGACTCTTGCTTCTGGCAGGAAATGCTTGCACTGTGGAGCCCTGGTTCTCTTCTCTGTCCCAGCTGTTTTCAGCTGTCATTCAAAGTAGAGCTGGAGAGGCCCAGGAGGACTTGAAGGATGAGGAGAGACATTCCCAAGGTCTGCTTTCAGGCACAACACTGACAGACACATTCCCTGGCTTCAGTAGGATGCTACTGATACAAGGCAGAGCAGAAGAATGCTTACCACCACCAGATAAGGGTGTGTTTGGCCTGGCAGCCAGGTGGACTGGCCAGTTATCTGGCCATAAAAACAAGGGGGAGCTGAGGCACTGCTCTCTTCTGATGAGTCCAGACTTTTTGGACAACTCGTAGGATGGTTTATCTGAATCAGGATCAGTACTGTCTGCATGATCTTCCACTACACAAACCCAGAACACGTAACTTAACCTCTATCTGGATGTTACACAATCACTCTGGATGGGTCTTGCATGTCAATGTACAACTGTTGCCAGAAACTACTCCAAGGCCTGTGCAAACCCAGCAAGTGAGGACGCAGGGATGTGGACTTGTCAAAGTAAAGGGGAAAGCAATATAATGCCAAATCCATCCATAAGTCAGCTCTAGCATACCAACATGAATACCCACCAATACCAGAGCTAACATCAACAGTCACCTCTCGTTTGGCTTCCTTAAAGAACAGACCCAGCTTTAATTGCAAACTACATGCAAATGCAGGCCTTTGGGAGGGGAAGGACACAGGATGAGAAAAAGGAGGTCTGCAGAAGGATTTATGGGACAGGATTACGGCTGGATTACTGACATTTCCAGAAGAAAAGATGCAGTGACTTTTATCAGCTCTATCTTGTGGGGCATTGCCTGGCCCCAGAATCTGGCTGACAGGACTCCTATAGGCATCCAATGGGCTGCTTTAGCTGGATGCAACTATACATTAAAAAAAACNTCCTACAATAGGATTAATGAGTTACAGGGACATTTCTAACTATACATTAAACAAAATCATTTCAACACACAAATGAAGGGCCCTGGGCATTTAAAAAGAGAAGATGTAATCAAGAAGATGGGAGCTTGCAGGTCAAAAAATGTACATACATTGTATGTGAGAAACGATGAAGATCCAGCAGCAGGATCTGCTCTTGCTAAAGAGACAATGACTTTATGTTATGGTGGTGTGATGTATACTTCAGAGATTACCAGAGGTGTTTTCAACAATGCCAAATCCCTTAATTAGCTCCAATTGACTTCACAGAAGAAGAGTTATTACTACTCTTAAAACAGCTATTTATAGAAAGGTTTTGATTTTGTTTAAAACTTTCCATTTTGTCAACAAGGCACTAACTTACTGCATCAGGACACTCCTGCTGGGATGTGTTTATCTTGTTTATCTCATGCTATTGTCGTGATGACATGCCACAGCGTGAAGGTGCTGTGTTGCAACATCTTTTACCAAACAAAGCCTGAAGGGACAAGCCCGATCTCTACAGTAATGGAGTGCTGTTGGTCTGATCTCCTACTAGTCACCATCTCTAACTGGAGGTTCTGGGTCCAGAGACAAGTGGCACAAGGATTGCCAGGTCTGAAGAGGGGGAACTGCTCGAAACATTTCCTATGAACAGGCAAGTGCTGCCAGTGGCTGCAAATGCACAAAGCAAAACAGTGTGTGTCCTATCACACCCCTGCCCAAACCTAGGAGTGATTGCTGATATGGGTGTCCCTGCCCTACTGCTGGCTTTACAATTGTGCCTGAGATTAAGAAACAACTTCAGAAAAACTGCTGGTAGTTGGAACAGTCCCTGTAGCCTCCAAGAACAGGTTTCTCAATCCAAGCACTCACTGTTATTGTGATGTGATGGTGGAGTGTGATTATCACAGGAGGTTTTGATAAAAGTGGCTTGGGTGAGGCAGATACTCCCAGCCAGGCAGGCACAGTGCTGAGCAGGAGAGGAGCTTGGGATCCACAACCACCAGGAACAGGAACAGTCACTGCAGACAGACCCTCACCAGTGAGCATGGCCCAAGCTGCAGTGTTGAAAAACAAGTAAACTCAGACTCTTGAGAACCAGCAGCAAGATTCCGTCTTTCTGCACCGACAAATATGTTCTTTGCTCTTCAGCAAAGCAACAGGCAGGCTAACACTGCTTTTAGCAGGCTTCTCAGTATTTTTTATTGTTGTACAACATATGGATGGAGCACTTTATTGAGGAGGAAGATGTAAGACTTCACTCCGCTGACTCTACTTGGCCTATGGCTCCCATGTCCTTCCTACAGCATTAGATCCCCGAGACATGGCACATCTTTGCTAAGCATGTCTTCTGACCCTGGACAGTAATGCAGCTGCAGTTCATTGCAACAGGTGCAGAAAACACTTTTGTATCTTCTTAGTACAACCCTGTTCTATCCCTACTTTAAGCAGCTTTGCAGTGCGCCGATACTTAGGTAGGTGAAGCCTGTGCTCTCTTAAAAGCCCAGCTGCCTGTGAGTTGCACAGGGCTTTACAGGAAGAAAAGAAGGGGTTCAGCTGCTCCCAAGAAGCATTTGGTGTCTGAGGAACTGTGTGCGCATCCGCAAGCACAAGTCACGCTAATACATGTGCTCCTTTCTGCATGGGGGTGTTACGGTTTGCAACTGGTGGCAGAAATGACTGCATTACTGTAATCCATTAAATGTAAAGTGTCCCTCTAACCCTAACAGCCTTCAAAAGCAAACGGAGGAACAGAACAGTGACTCCAACCCCTGTACAAGACAACTGTACAATTTACATATATATTTATATACAGTATATAAAATTCTCTTTCTCTGAGTCCCAGTGAACTCAATTTTATGTCATCAGTAGCTGTTCCAATTTTAAAAAGTCATGATCCTGCTTCCCCCCACTCTCCAAAGTATTAGATAATGGCATTGAAAAGCAATTAAAAACAAACCCAAACCCAAACCAATTATTAAAAAGTGCAAACGTTCTGGGTGCCACTTCTGCTACGTCGGATGTTGCTGGTGCTGCATGCTTGCTCACAAGCAGCAAGGTGTCTGTCCATCTGTTGTCGGATCTTTTTTCCTTTGGGTTGGCTCCTGCCTTCCCTTTCTGTCTTCTGCTGCTACACCAGGCGGCCTACTGAAAGGGTGAGGTGGGAAAGGAGTTAAAAAAACCCCAACAAACAAAAACATAACAGAAGCAGAGAAAGTGAGGAAAAAGGACAAATTAAAACCTAAAGGGCTGTTGACTGATAAAGACACAGTACAGCCTCTTCTTGCAGCCATGGCCCCAGAAGGCTGAGATCCCAGAGTAAGCTGTGAGGCTGAAAACAACCAGGGGCTAATGAGACAGCCTTGCTGAAAAAAGCATTGAATGAGTCACATGGAGCCCTGGGGACTGGCATATTTTTAAACACAAACCACCACTTCCCTCTCCCTCCCCTTCCTTGGAAATGGGCATGCAGTCTGAGGAAACAACAGGTCCAACATCTCTCCCTGTGCTCTCCCACCTGCTATGGCTGAAGCAGAAGACCACTGCTGCCAGGCTGCCCTGCCACCATGTCCCCAGGCAGGCACGCAGGGTAAGGACAAGGCAGCTCTCCCCACCTCTGCGAGAGCAGAATGCAGCAGTCTCCCTTCTCCATGGTGCTCAGAGACCTGCCTACACCAGGCACTCTGAAGCCTACCAGGCTACTGAATCTGCAGCCGAGATGCAGCATACTTGGAGCTGGGGGTTCCAGTGTCCCATCGGATGGTGAAAAGGTGTGTCCTGGTGTGCACACTCCCATGCCTGTTTCTTTAGAAAGCTTTTGTTAAGCCCCTCATGAAATGTTCTTAAAGAATCAAAGCTCTTCCGAGATCAGAGTGAGAGCTCTGAGGATTAACTACAGGTGAAAACATGCTGGAGAGAAGGCAGAAGTATGGATTTGGTTTTTGGAAAGGAAAAATGTTACAGACAGACCTCACTGAGATCGATGCTAATCAACGTGCCTTGCCATGGGAGGTGAGTACTGTCAAATGCAAAATTGTTCAAGATAGTCATACTGGAAACTGGCTGCACAGCTCTGCAAAAGGCATTCACAGTGCTCAATCACCAGCTCAGAAAAACTGCGTACTGACTTCAATGTCCACACATGAAATGCAGTGTGTGAGTGGGGAGTGGGGATGACCTGTCCTACACTGAGCACACTGAGTGACTAGCAAAGAGGTTGAAGCCACAGTATACTATTATTTGAAAGCCTCTGCTCAGCTTTTAGCAGCAGACAGAAAATAAATACAGGCTCAGAACTGAGGACAGAGCAGGAAACTTCACCACATTAGCATATGAAGCTTAGCTGATCTTTATTTCCTGTTCATCCCACCTCACCAAGACCAGATAAGGTACCCAGAAAGGTAAGAAGGATAGCAAGAGGAAGACTTCTTTCATTAAGCAAACACCGCCTATGTCTTTTTGACATGGAAAGGAGTCTAACCAGACACATATCAGAAAGCTATAGAACAAGTGGCAGGAGAAAGACAGGCAGCACCCAACGACACCATGAGGCAGCAGGTCTAAGAGGAAAACAAATAAAAGCTGTTCTTCATGCCTGGTGAAAGGGTGCAATTCACTGACGCAAAATGCAGAGGAGAGCAGACCTTCACTGGGACAGAGAAGCATCTTCATGGGAACTTGTCCATGGAGTAATGTAAACACAACAAATCATCTGAAGCATTGCTTGCTGGAAGCAGGGAGAATAGCATGGAAGAGTGTTCATCCCATAGCTGCTGTATCCTGTTCTAATTCCTCAGCAATGTACTGTCTGCCTTGGCTAAAGACACAGTGCTGGGCTTTGAAGTGATGCAGTGGAGCTGCATGTTGTTACATTCACATCTTTTACTAACAGCTTTGGTTTTCAACTCTTTCTGTAGTGCTATTTGTGAGCATAGGAGAGCAGGGGAGAATGAATTTTGGGACACATGGTTATCACAGGAAAAAGGAAACATTTTGACAAGATACTCACTGAAAGGGTTAATGCCTTGTCTTTTTCCATTGGGGAAACTGCCCAGGCTACCTGTAAAATCCAAGAACCATGTTAAAGGCAATAAATGCCATGGCATGACAAAGGAACATCCCCACTGTCTGCTGATGGAGGGGAAGCTCAAAGGAACTCCTCTGAATGTGCACACAGCAAGCCCTGCCAGCACTCCTTAAGATTCACAGGCAAGAGTCAGACTGATGTGCTTGAGATGAGAGATGTTAAGGACCTGGTGTTGTAGTAGCTGAATGTCACAAAATCCAGAGGTTTGGTGTGGGCAAGAAGCAACAATTAAAAGGTTAAACTAAACTGTGGAAGGAGGAAAAAGTAGTAGAAAGGAAAGATTCAAGTATGAAGAAACTTCCCAGAAGAGTTTTTGCTAACAGCAAGAAGAGCATCATGTAGAACAAGAAAATAATGTCATAGGAGGCAGCCAGAAAAGAGTGAAGGTGTAGACAATTCAGACAGCCCAAGTTCACTAAATCTTTAGCTTGGACCATACAATCAAACAGGTGCCTCAAGTCAAAGACCTGAACTCGTACCCGGCAGAAGGGCAGGGACAGACAGTAGCGCTGTGACTGCACCCGAGAAACAGGCACATGCACCCTACACCAGATGGAGCTCATGAAAAGGGCTCACACCTCAACAATAAACCCATCCATACCACGTGCTGGGTACAGACAGCTCAGGGATTACAGGAGCTCCTGAAAGCACGTCACATCTCCTACTCAGTACTTGGTCTGATTTCAGATGAGGGATTAGCTGGGAACTCCTGCTCCCAGTCAGAAGCAGTAAGCCTGTTGCCACCCTCCACTCCAGCCCAGCCTAAGATTTATCTTTGATTTGTGCATGCCTCTGACCCAACTGCACAGCTTGCTTTGCAGATTAAGCACTTTGCACACTCGCAGCTACAGCACGCTCTGCTCTGTGCAAAAGCAAGATGAGCAGAAGCTCAGAGAATAGGGATGAGCCTGGGGAAGCCATGGGGGACAGGAGGCTGGGAGGCAGGACAGAATTGGAACCACTGGGAAGATGAAAAGAGGGGGAATGGAAGGTGGTGGTAGATGAGTTTGAAATGGCTCACCAAGCACAACTTGTTGGCTTTAGACATCATTAATAAGAGAAACTGTATAAACATGGTTATTTTGAGACTCCCAAACCCCAGCCTCGTATCTGCCATCTGCTCTGGCGAGGTCAGAGAAGACGTTATTCACTTATTTCTGCACCCATGTATAAAAAGCAGAGCTCCATTGCCAAGAGGCATATTCCTCCAGAGCTAATTGGAACTCTCCTGCGGGGCTGGCAATAAAAACCCAGGGTCTTTATGAGCCATGGCACCCTCCAGCTGGCTGGAGCTTCGGCAGCCAGGTTGCTCCTGGTGCAGGGGCTCTGGAGGGTATTAGATTTTTTTTTCATAGCCTCTCAGACTGTTGTCAGCTATGTACCATCATTGGTCCAGAGGCCTTTCCTAGGTAACTTGCGTGTTACCTCCTCTCACACAACTGCTTGCACAGCAGCAATATAGACCTTTTTCACTCCCAGAACCCTCCCAAGCATGCCCAGTATCAGTCACTTCTGCAGATATCAGTAAGAAGGGTCTCAAACATCAATGAATGTAATCTGATGTTAAGATAGCCTATTATTTTTCTTTATTTTGGTAATATTTGCTCATGGTGTTTAATTATATATACACATACTTTTTAATTAAGACATTTTGATCCTGTTCCAAGACTCTGCTCTTGGTAGCTGGCTGTTGGCACAGACAGTGGCTGGGTTCTACCCCAAAAGTTCTCATGGCCTGCGAAGCGCACCCAACACCTACCATCTGACAAGCTCTTGGATGGCAAAGCAATCACGGGACCTGAACTGGCAGAAAGAAACGTCCCGTCAGCTGTCAGAGGGACATTTATTTGCTGCTTAATCCCTTAGCTCCTCTTTGGGCAGGCAAAAAATGCTGACTTTGTCTTCTGAATTTGAAAGAATAGAGAGGTAAAACTCAACTCCAGCATTTTGCAGCCAACACAACTAGTATAAGCTTTGCTCAGATCTACAGTCATCTTCTCCAGGATCACTGGACACCAATTAATCTTGGGTTCAGTAGCTTTCCAGCAATACTTTACAGTGCATGTCCATCTCCTCTCAAGGACCCTGCCTACTGACTAAAGCAGAGAGATAAATCTGTTCTTTGATCACAGATGGTTCCCCCCCTAACTCAGGCTGTGCAGACTGCACTGATGAATGCTAACTTTTAACAGGCTGTAAATCAGTCTGTTTTCCTTCCACAATTCCTCCAACAGACAAACCTAGATCAAATTATGGCAGATAGCTCCTGGCATACTCTGAGCTACAAGACCCCCTGCCTATTTTGTCCCAGTTTAAGAAGCCATTTGCAGGCTTCTGCAAGCCCTCAAGGGCTGGCTCTATGTGGTTACTCCATTCTGAGATCCAGGAATAGCATTTTTGCGTCTGAGTTGCCCCTGACAGAAATGCATCTGGTTTAACCAGAGGGGAAAGAGCTGTGCAAAGTGGCCACCAGATCTAGTAGATTTTCCAGCAAATTTCTGGCTCATTGTGCTGGTTTTGGCTGGGATAGAGTTAATTTTCTTCATAGTAGCCAGTATGGGGCTGTTTTGGATCTGTGCTGGAAATAATGTTGGTAACATAGGGATGTTTTTCTTATGGCTGAGCAGAACTTACACAAAGTCAAAGCCTTTTCTGCTTCTCACACGATCCCACCAGGGAGTAAGCTGGGGGTACACAAGGAGTTGGATGGGACACAGCTGGGACAGCTGACCCCAACTGACCAAAAGGCTATCCCATACCATATCATGTCATGCTCAGCATCTAAAGCTGGGAGGAGGAGGGAGGTGGCATGTTCAGAGTGATGGCATTTGTCTTCCCAAGAAACCATTACGTGTAACAGAGACCAGCCCCCTGGAGACGGCTGAACTGCTGCCTGAAGTAGATGAATTCCTTGTTTTGATTTGCTNGATCCCACCAGGGAGTAAGCTGGGGGTACACAAGGAGTTGGATGGGACACAGCTGGGACAGCTGACCCCAACTGACCAAAAGGCTATCCCATACCATATCATGTCATGCTCAGCATCTAAAGCTGGGAGGAGGAGGGAGGTGGCATGTTCAGAGTGATGGCATTTGTCTTCCCAAGAAACCATTACGTGTAACAGAGCCCAGCCCCCTGGAGACGGCTGAACTGCTGCCTGAAGTAGATGAATTCCTTGTTTTGATTTGCTTGTGTGTGTGGCTTTTGCTTACCTATTAAATTGTCTTGATCTCAACCCACCAGTTTTCTCACTTTTGCTTTTCTGATTCTCTCCCCCATGCCACCATCTGGGAGTTAGTCAGTGGCTGTGTGGGGCTTAGTTGCCAGCTGGGGTTAAACCACAACAGTCATCATAAGGGTGGAGAAGAAGAAGGGTTGCTGGTGGTCTGGAGAGCTGTTTTTCTTACTGAAGAAGCACTGACTGGCAGCAGCTTCATATTAAGTTACCACAGGAATCAAGAAGCTGCTGAGGAGGGGAAGACAGATGTAACTATGCATCTCAGATAGATTTGATCCTAAGCTGTAAAGAGCTCAGATTCAGGTTTGTCCTTATGAATATCCCAGCTGAATCTTCCCACATAAATCTTAGTTATTTAGACTACCTAGTCCCCAAGAGTCATATAACAGTGTTGATTTACCTATGCCCTGTGCTTCTTTCAAGCAACACTATTTCCATGTTTGGATTGAACTACCCACAAAAGCAAAACACTGACAAAAATGCTGAACCATAACATTTGTTTTCCTCAGCATCCCAAGCAACCCTACAAAATGTGTATGAAGTTTTATTTTCAAAATCATTGCTAGTGTTCAGTCTGCCTAGCAGGAAGCACACTCACCTAGAATGATGACCCACTTCATTTTAGTCCTTGTGCTGCTGGATATTCAACCAGAATTTGGACCATCTGAGGCAAGTTCATTTGTAGTGAAGTCTGTCAAGGGGAAATGATGGCTTTCCTTGCTTCCCTCTAACCCTCACCCATCCAATCCAAACCAGAAAAACCTTTCCTGCAAAGTTTTTGTTGCAACAGAAACATTTCCATGAAAACTTTTGATTTCATCTGTCAGCTTACAGCTGAAGTAGGTCTTCAAAAAGGTTCCCAACTAGGTCTTGGCTTGGACTCATAGTGACCTCAGCCCCAGCAGGTGTTTAGAGGCCATGATACAGAGAAAGAAACAGAGAGCAAATACATGGACTAGTTGACTGACTGCATGCACCCATGATCAGTATAAGGGAAAGTTGAAGAAGGGGCAAGCTACTGGTTATTTCTTAATTTAGAAGTTCTTGTGAACAGAAAGCAGAACAAACATGTCATCTACCACCTCAGAAATTTATGACTTCATAAAAAAAATCCATCACAAACTTGCTTTCTGCACCTCTAGAGTACTCTCCCTCAGTTCTTTCCTACACGTTAGTACGTGCTCCCTGTACTGCCCCCTCTACTACTTTTTAGCACTCACCATCCTTTAGCTCCCCCTCAGTTCTCCTGCCATTTATCTTGCCCATTTATCTTTGACCCTCAAGGCCTTTAGTAGGTGTGTGGAGCTGTATGGTAAAACAAGGTCAGAGCACCTTTTTGCACACAATCCTGTCTTCATACAATAGAAGAAATAATAAAAATCATGAAAGGCTGTGTTCTTAGAAAATAGCTAGGCAATCAGGCACTCACAACATCATCTTGCTGCTTTCTTTCCCCTTTGCAAGGGCTCCAAAATTCACATTTTCTTCCTTCTCTCTCTCTCTCTCTTTTTTTTTTTTTAATTTTTCCTTCCCCTTTCCATAAACTAAACATGGAACAGCTGATTGGCCAAGGCAACATATTCTGGAGAGTCTTATTCCAGGCCAAATAGCAGTAAAACTCATTTGGCATATTCATCTTATTGGGAAGGTAATAAAATTAAGGAACAGGGTTGCTATTTTGGTATGTTGTTCCTCAGTAAGGTACTGATGACTAAGAAGAAAACTTCCACTGAGCTAAGGAAGTTGAATGCTTCTCACAGCTGATGAGTAATGCAATGGGCTTATTATGATAACAAAGATGCTTGCAAAGCACCTAGAAAGGGCAACTTCCCAACACTCAAATGCACCAACTCTCTCCCTGCTTGTCCTAAACCTGGGAAAAGAACTATGGAAAGGTTAAGCCTGGAGAAAGAAAGCTACCCACCCTTCCCAAGTGGCATGATGGCTATAACAAGAGCTGTCCGCACAGCCAAAACACCTGCACAGGAAATTTAGTCCCCTGGAATCTCCCTGCTGCCTTTGCCTGCCAAGCAAGCCTGCCCATAGTCAGGGATGAATGACTGGTAATTAATGAATTTGGGTTGAACAGTTTCAATGCATAAAATCTCCAAAAATATCGTCTTGGTCCCGGTCCGAGCAGATGACGAGGTGAAGATGAAAGAGGAAGAAAAGGAAGGAGAGTGGACTGGTTGCTCAGGCACTATAACAGAATAGAATATATGTTATTTGTATGCCTTATCTCTCTCTCTATCTTAAAGTGCAATTTAACTCTGAAAAAGGGCAACAGTAGAGCCCTTCACTTTCTCTTTGAGTTGTTCTCTCTGCATCATCCACTTTTCTGCATGCTGGACTTAGCAATGAAAATAAATATTATTTCTGTTAGTCAACGGAGTCTGTGGAGAAGGACTGGGTCTGTGCTGGCTCATACATCATCCAAGCTACATGGCTGAGACTACAGAATATTGTTAGCAGTGAATTACTTGGAAGGAACCTGATCTGAACTATAGTTTCCAAGGAGGAAAGTACAGTACAAGCAGGGTTCTGGGCAAGGCTCATCTTCTTGTCCTGTTTCTGTATAGCGGTCAGCACAAATGTCCATGATACAGGATAGAAGACAGAACTGTAACACAAATAATGAACCTACATTTGCATGGCAGGGTATTCATCCCACTCATTTTCTCACAGAACTGTGGCACTTTTGAATCACCTGGGAGAAAAGTGATTCCTGAGTCTGCTGTAACCCCAAGCCAGCCTTTTATTCTCATGCAATGAGGAAGGAAAGTCACTCACCTCCTTCCTTGCTGACTCCCAAGCATCCCTTCAGCTCCTGAAGTGAGATCGACTTGTCCTTGTTGAGGTCACAGTAGTCAGTGAAACGTCGGGCACATTTCTTGGGCTTGGCTTTCTTCTTTACATAACGCTTGAAAGGCTTCAGCTCACGCTTGTTGATGTCATTGCTGCTGTTGTTGTCCAGCTGGCTGAAGTACCAGTGTACCACACGCTCCTCCAGCGTGTGGTTGGGGTCTGGCTCAGAGAACCTGGAACAGAGGAAGCACAGGCCCCTGACAAGTGGGTGCTCTCACCAACACCGTCAAGCATATGCTAAGGAGCCACAGCTGCTCGCTGAGTCAGACATGTGCTGTGCCATATTTAATCAGGCAAAAGATGCAGGTCTTACAATTGCCTCCTTCTAATTGGGCTCTTTTGAGAGAGATGAACTTTTTCTAAAAATGTTCTTTAGCATAAACAAGCGGTGCCAAGAGATTCCTGGAGGCTGATGGCCTCAGCAGCTCTGGTTCCCCTCACACAAGTTGCTGAAACTCTGCCTAATCCCAGAAGGATCCCCCTTCAGAAGGTAAGCGGCAATCTCCATGGTTCTTTTGACCCTTGGACTCCCACTCAGGTTACCAGCAGGGGAGTTATGAGTGTCAGCTGTCATGGTAGCTTCTGTGATAGCAACATCTAGACTTCAGAAAGGGAACAAATTCATTTAATGCAAGACACATTCGTTATCTGAACATGTCCTTGGCAATATGCGACATTCCTGTTGTATCTATGTAGATGATCTGAACTCCTGTGCTGTATTTTCAGCATATTTAATGCTTTTCACATGGATGACTTTTACATAAGAATTGAACAGCAGACAAGCACCACAAATCCATTAAAAGCAATACTATGGAACTGGCAAATACAGTTTGCTTCATTTCTTACTCATTGTGATATTACAAGTTTGATGCTATTTAGCTCACATTTTCTTTCTGTGAACAGCAACAAACAATATCAGAGAGGAGGAAAAGTAAAAGCCAAAGATGCACGAATACAGAATGCTACCATTCAACATCAAGCCATCACTGAACGGGCAGTGTTATATCATTTATGTGTCTGATACTCTGCAGCAGTGGTGGGAAAGGGGTCATTCCTCAGTGACACAGAAATCCAGGGAGAGAAATTCTTTCTGAAGAAGAATTCTTTAAAAATTGCACTAGTTGTTCTGGCACTGGTTGTTCTGACTTATTCCAGGAGATACCTCCAGCTGCTGCTTGATTCCTTCCCCAGCAGGGAGAGAGGGACAGTGGCAGATAGATTCTGGTGTGAGTTTGGGGCATTCTATCTGATGGGGAAATATGAACCCAGGTACCTACAAAATGCACTTTAAGACTGTCACCAGCCTTGTTTCAGAAACTGGTGGAATACATGTTTAAACAGTCACTGAAAATTTCTTTGTTGGGAACTGAAAGAGTGGAATTCTTTTGACCTTCTGGTATGACCAGTTTTGACTCTAAAATGCAGGTACAGGGTCTGAAAAATAAAACCCCCACCCTACTGCCATGGTAACTTAAATCATTAGTGAAGGGGAGTCTGCAATATGCAGAAAACAAGCACTGGAGCTTAGGTGGAAATCAGAGAACCCATTAACCTTCTCCAATAGCTTTCACAAATAAGGATACAATTTAGAAATGTAGCCCCTATCCCCAGACATCTGGATTCTCAAAAGAAGTAAATGCACACAGTAGGGAGAGGCAAATAAACTGTACAACATTTTTCCCCAAGGTCTTACTTGAAGCTATCTCCATCATTTAATTCTTAGCTGAGAAGCGGCCTGGCATTCAGTTACAGCATCTGCTCAATGTACAGTGGGATAAACACTGTGGGGGAGGAAGAAGAGTTTGGGAATAACTCTGACTTAATTTTGGGAGCCAAAATACAAGGTACCCTGAAGCCACCTATGGACAAACAGAAATTGAAAAAAATCACCCCAGGACACTAAGAGAGTGCCTGGATTTTTCAGAGCCCTGCAACTGTTTGTGAAGACCAGGATGACAGGAGAGAATAAAAACACATCCTGTGGCTTGTTTTTATGACATTTATGAACACAGTCATTGGCCTCTCTCCCATTTGGAAATGAGCTGGCTATCATTACGAGACTAGAGTGTTTCCAACAGCTACATGGAATTTCCATATTGTAAGGGACAATATTCTGCTTTTGTTGAGATGGAGGAATAAAATCTGAGCTTTGCTTGTGAGATTCCCCTTGTCCACACTTTGGCATGCCCTTTGTTTCCTGAAGACCCACAACTGGAGAGGCAGAAGAGAAAACAGCAGAGCATCTTAGAACCAACAGCAGAAAGACAACAGACAGGAGCACCAACTTCTCTCTACCTGCCAAAGAGACACTCAGGAGCAGGACTCAAAAGTGCCTTTTATTCAGAGGCACACTGAGGAGGAGCTCTTATGAGTTACCAAGAAAGGCAATATATCTCTCTTCAGCTCTTCCCTAAAGAAAAACAGAGAAATCCACAGGCTAATACAAAATACATTGCCTCGTGAGGTGATGATGCATCAATTTTTGCCATTACAAACACACTGAGAGCTCATGCTGAAAACTGCAGCATACTAATGGAGCTAATGGGACTTAGTGTAACTGCTGTGATTGTAGAAGGAAGGAATATTCAGCCATTGCTGAGTTTTTACCACTTCCTGTGGCTGGTTTAGCAGGACTGCAGTTCCTGAGTTGGCTGCCTGTCCCTTCTGGTGATCATCCAGAATCCCAGCACAGAAAGAATCCACATCACCTCAGTGCAGCCGTATCTTCCTGGCTCATGAAATTACATGATACACTAAAGAAGGCCATATCTAACTGTCTTGACTTTGACAGCTGCCCATGCAAGACACTTATGCACCATCCATGAAACACAAACTGATGCAACTTCACAGCACTGCTAAGCCACCTAGCTTTGATGACATGCCATGACAACCACCATATCTGCCGGGTCTGCTGAATTAAATCTGGGGACTCCAATTGTCCTGCAAGCATAGACTTTGAAAGAGCATTCCAGGAAAATTCTCTCTATTACATCTCCATTATTCTTACAAGAGAAATAAATCAGCCCTCAGATGCAAACTTTATTTGTTGGGCTGCCTCTCTACTCATTTGGACCATAAAGGAATCAGAAAAAAACAAGAGAGAACAAAGCTGCTTTGTACGTTCTCAACTCCCAGCAAAACAACATCTCTCGCTCTAACACCAGTCACACAAAAATCCACCAGATTCCAGTCTCTCACTCCAGTGCTGTAGCAGGACCTAATAAAGACCAAAACGCAGACAGCCTTCTCAGTCCTTGCATGTTGACTACATTACAGCTGTACTTACTTGTCTCCCTAATTGTTTTTCTTTAGCACTCTACAGCAAAACAATCAATCCCAAAGAATGAGTGAGTGCTGGGTAAGCAAAGACCTCTGTGCAAGCCCACTTTCCAAATCTAACCCTGCTATTGCTGGATCACTTCCGTATGTATGCCAGCAAGTTTAGCTCCCTTGTGCAGCATAAGGCCACCCACAGCCTAACAATGAAGAGAAGCATTAACAGCCTAGGACAGGGAACTTGCTCTTCTCAGTTTTCTTAAGAATTTGTTGGTGTCAAGTATATAGTCCTTTCTAAGCAGGCTTTTGCTCCTCCTTCAGTTAATGTGCTATCAGATCCCTCACAGGAGAAGAGCACTTATTTCTTAGGTAGCTTATGCTTGGAGGCAATTTGGTTAAGGTATTGTCACTTCTCCAGTCGAGACACTTCAACAGAACACCTTCATATCATCTGGTGTAACTGGGGTACAGGCAGAAAGTAAAGAGGCTATGAAAAACATGGGCATCTGCTTCTGCAGCTGTACTGAATTCTGGATCAGAGAGAGAAGAATACGCCAAAATTATCAGACAGTTCGACTGTGCATTTTGCATGCAGTCTGTAATGCTTTCCAGTCCATGAGGCCCCTTGCAAGAGAGGAGAAGTTAACTTGGTGGGAAGGAGCAGGGAAGAAGGGGCAGTATATGAAGTATACAAGAGCAGCAAATGTCAGACATCGCTCCCATACCAAATCGTGTACAGTGCGCAGTCACATCATCCTCCACAAAATGGTGCTGCCAAAGTGTAATATGCCCCACTAAATTTTACTAAGTAAACTGAAGTCCATTCCTACCGAAGCTGATCCTTTAGTCCCTGAACACTTGCAGCCCCCACTGCACAGGCTGCACGGACCCACAGTACTGCTACAGCGACAGAAAATCTTAATACAAATATTGCTTTGACAAAAGCAAGGTTGCAATCTCTGAAGTATCTGGCAGATAACCACCTCTTTCAAGACCTTTAGAAAACCTATTCTTTTCTAGTATAAACATTATGGAACAATTGCAGCTGAGGCAGGAGGAGGGAAGTGGAATAAATCCAGCCTAACATCACCTAACTGGACTGCAGAGAGGGGGCTATTCCAGGATGAAAGAACACTGATGGACAAGAAGCTGCTAGCAGAAGCAACAGAATAGAGCAAAAGAAAGAAAAAGATCAAATAAATAAATATTTATATATATTTATATCTATTTTTTCAGTGCAGCTTTCACCCCCAACACACAAGGTTTGTTTGTGGTCAGGTTGCCTACAGGAGTTGAAGTTTCTACAACTTAGAAACATTTTGCAAGGATGTATACCTTGCTTGGTAGTCTTGCTGAATGAAGAGCAGAGTAGAGCAAAGCTGAAGAAATGACAGGGCTGATCCTACCAGCCAGCACCCATGACAGCATTAATGATGTCCACCAAGGTGCCCTCAGGGGGTGGTGGAAAGCAATGAGTTTATGAAACTGAGGTAAAAATTCAGCATTGTTCTTGCTCTGCTTCCACTTCTAACTCCTTTTGCTGTTCTTTGAGGTCATCTATTCTAAAGTTACAGGTTGTAACGGTGGAACATGGCTTGAATCAAAGAGAATTACTATAATGGACTCACAAAAGGATCCTTTATTTGTTCTATTATTTTCCCTTTCCTGTAGCCAAGGAATCAAGAAGCCAAGAAAAAACTGCTGTGTTCAGACTAAACAAACAGGTACTACAGTCCAAATTCATTATGGAGAATCTTCTTATTACAGGCCCAGTTTCTTCCTCTCCGGTTGAGCTATGTGCAAAACATTATTCTGATCACAACTTTTCTGAAGGTTGTGGAATAAATGATTTAGACAGTTTAAAAAAATCACCTCCCTTCCCTCCTCATCGACTGTTCAAAGATCCTCCACCTACATGAAGTCTCCTCTATCTTTAATTAGGCTAGAATTTCCACAGGAGCACAAGAAGTTGGTATCCAACTTCAATTGAAATGCAATAGGAGTTGGGCACTAACTTCCCTGCACTGTTTGAAAGTGTCAATCTTTATTAAAACATGGCTCGGCTTCAGAACACCCTGGAGATGTGCTGAGCTGTGCTTGCCTGCTTCAAACTGCTCAACTAGAGCATGAAAGGGAACCTCGGGAGCAATTTTCTGAAGTACTTTTTAGGGCTATTACATGGGGTATAATTGACAACTTAAAATGAAGGGACACAGCTGCTGTG
Organism: Chloroceryle aenea; assembly: GCA_013399075.1. Lineage (NCBI taxonomy): Eukaryota > Metazoa > Chordata > Aves > Coraciiformes > Cerylidae > Chloroceryle > Chloroceryle aenea. The sequence goes on from VWZY01004660.1 coordinate 112,868, forward strand.
TTACTATGATGAGGGTGGCTGTTGTGAGCTGCCCTTTTAACCCTTAATTACACAGGGCAGTAATATTTTGCTGATAATGTAGTAAGCCATAGTGCACACATTTTTGGCAACTAAAATTCAATTCTGAATTGGTAGGGACCGGAGAGACTTTCTCAGATCAGGGAAATCCAAGCTGGGATTCCCTTTTTACTATTTTAGTTTAGGTTCTGTGTGATACGAATACATCTGAATCAGAAAATAGACCAAAATGGACTAAACCAAAATCTAAATTTTAAAAAGTGCTGCTCCTATTATACAGAATTGATCCATGAAGAATTTAAACTATGCGGGTTTTTTCTAAAAAGAATACCAAACACTGGTTAATAAACTATTTTCCTACAAGTGCTCCCTTAATTACTTTCAAAACATACAGTAACAAGATGTGCCTTGGAGTTATTACATAAATTTTAAATTAAGAATAAATTTTACCAGAAATTTTTCTCTTTCAAAAGTCTAAATGAAGCTTACTTGGCTATTTTGCTGTAATATAAACCAGGGCCACGAGGAAGGGAAGTTCTCGTCTTATTTACATTATTGTAAAGCAAGAGTAACTCAATTAAAGGCAATAGCTTTGAACTTGCTTAAACGAGACAAGACCTATAAGGGATTACAAGATTGTTTTAAGCATGCCCAATTAAAAAAAAAAAAAAAAAAAGAAAAAGGAGTCTTACCAGGTTTTACTTACATGGCTCTCAGTAATCCAAGTTGTACAGCCTTGTTTTGCTGCTACTAGATTGTCTTTGTGTTTGCCAAGTATAAAGTGTGCAGTTTAGCACAGCTCTATGTAGTATTTTAGATGCAGATCTCTATGATTTCTCCTCATGCTCCTCTCTTCCTGCCACCCCCTCAGAGCTAATATGGACATTAATTACAAAGCCACAGACAGCTTTGCAGAATGAATAGGTAAAGTCTTGAAGATGAAGAGACTCAGCAAATGCAAGAAGTTTTCATTCGCATATCTGGATTCAGACTGAAGGAGACAGGGTAATCTAATCTGATTTCCTGAGTATCACACTCACAGAACGTGAAGCAAATTACTCTTAGGACCATAATTTGGGTTTGACTAAACCAAGTCTTTCTGAAAGGCATGAGGCTTAAGATGAAAACCTTAGAGAGCAGGAATCTGTCACCCCCTTATGACTTCATTCTGCCTTCAAATTGCCCTTGTTTGAAAGAAATTTTTATCACAAGTCTGTTTATATTCAGCTGATAGGGTTCTTCCCTTGTAGACTAAAGAGCCTGCAGAGATTTTGTCCCCTATGGAGGTACTCACATTAGACAAAAACATCTTTCAAACTTGTTTTATTTTCTTTTAATACCCTAAGGAAGCTCTTTAAGACTGTCATTTTTTTTCCCCACCATTGACACTTTGAAACGGCTCTTCTTTGTGTTTTGTCCCACTGTATGCCAGTATCATCTCTCTGCTGCCACAGGAAAAAAAGCAATACTCCCCCCCTCCCTAAAACTCTCACTTGCTGATTCTTCGATTGATTAAAATACATAGGACAATGTTTAGGGCCAAAAGACATGGGGGTATGGCTTGCTGTTTGCCAGTCCTGCCCCCAGCAACAGGCATAAGCTTCGCTGGTGATACGTTAAAAATTTACCTTGGATCACTGGATGCATTTGTTCAAACTCTAAAAAAGGCCCAGGAGGATGAAATGCTGAACACTGTAAAGGAACAGAAAAGAGGGAGGCTACAGAGGGAACCAGTGTACGTTTAAATACAGAACTTGTTCTGCCATCATTATGGCAAAGATGGAGAAGAGCCTGCAGTAAGTGAAGCTTGCCTTACAAATAAGAAAACTGGAATGAAGACATTAAAATTGACATGACTGACATTGAGAAAAATCAGATAGCCAGATCTCTAGCTTTTTTTTTTTTTTTTTCTACATGACCTTCTCAGCAAACCTGGGCCAGGGAGATACAAGATAAGCACTGTCATAAATCCAGTGTTTTGTAAATTTCTAAGGTTGGAAATTAATTAGCCCTATGATTAACCCTATAAGTTAGCCCCCTCGTCTTGGAAAAGAGATTCCATTTCCAGTGCCAAAGTCAAATTAGGTCACCCAGACAATTTCATATATTCCCCAAAAAGAGAGCTCAGGTCATTCCTCCGTTTGGGAAACTTGGAAAGCAGGACTCATTGGCCAAAGACAGCTTCCCAACTCATAGAAAATCAAAGCTGCACTGATTAAATTTGTATGTATGTACCAAATATTCCTTGAAATGCCTTCCTTCCCTTCCCTCCACCCCTCCAGTATATGGTCCCATCATGGCATGGTGGGATGGAAAAGCTTGATGTGTGTCCTCTGGGGTATGTGCTTGGCCCAGCTGATGCACACAGAAGTTTAAGCCAGAGCAGTTTCCTGAATGTAATCGTGGCTGTAGGCAGGCAGAGTATTTGGGTGGTAGCAGTCTTTCGTCTTACAAAGGACATCCTGCTAAAAGATCTCTTTTTCCCCTTGCAACTGAGCTGCTGACACTGGAGCTGAAAATAAATCAATGTGATGACTATGTGAAGAGCTGGGCAGCGAAGAATTCTACCAGAAAGGCCTCTATTGAAAGCTGAGAAATACACAAAGCTTGGGGAACATGAGGAAGCAAGCCTGCTGGTTCATAGAAGTGCAGTGGGGGCATACATCTCTGGTATCTACAATATTGGTTTATATTAAGCTTTATTTTAAAAGTGATGATTGCATTGGCTGGGTTTCAATCCCAGTGCCAAAGATGGTGAAGAAATATCAAATACTCTCTGGGGCTTCCCACCACCCCTACCCACTGCATTTGAACCATGCAAATTAGACACAATTGACATTAGAATGCTTATGGCTGGGAGAGAATGATGTCTTTTCCCATCCTTGGGGCAATTTTCATCCTGTTTATATGAATGCAGACGTATACTGCTAATTTGACAGAATACTCAGCGTGCAGGCACTCAGCCACTGCCCTGATCTGTAAGGTCCAAAGGCAAAGTTAAAACCAGACGGGGTCAAAAGCAATCTATAGTGAAACCAAGGGGCACAGAGGTGCCACACAGGAAGTTTTTTGTCTTGAGTAGCTCGAGATGGCACTGCTTCCTTCTACATTTTGAAAGAGGACAGCAGGGGATCAGAATACACTCTGAATATACGCTCAGAATACACTGGAGCAATACCCACAGAAAAAACCCAGGCACCGAGGCAGCTCCTTCATCTCTACACATGCCAGTCGCGTGCTAAGCTAGCACTGACTGCTTTTACACTCGGGGGAATCCAGAGCCATAAAAGCCTTGCCAGCCGAGGCAATACTGCACTTCTGAAATCCATCCCAGTCTGTCCTCAACGGCCTGTCCTGCTGCAGCAACTGTGGCTGCTGCACCGAGGGGATTTGCTGTTATCAAGCAGAAGGGGGAGACAAGACCTCAGCTTTTCTCCAGTTCCCCAGAAACTTCTGCCCACCTCTTGCAACAGGCCTGACCTGCTGCTCCCTCCAAGAGAGATGAACAGGCAGCTGGTCAGAGGGGAGGGCCATGAAAAACAGCTCCTCTCCTCATGGGCCGGCTGGCTCCAGCCCCACAGCAAAACCACAGCGCTGGTACTGCCAAGAATTCAGTTAACATTCTTCGCTCCCTGTGGTAGCCACTAGGCCACACGGTCTCCTTCAATCCATTTGCATTTTATTAGGTCTTTTCATGCACCGGGGGACAAAAGAACAAGCCACTTCCTCCCACTGAGCAGTCATTTCACACTTCAAATGGGCTATACTAACCTTTATGGTGGAGCAGCTGCCAGGGAGGAGGGGTGGGAGGAGGCAGGCAGGGCTAGGATGACAGGACAGAGCAGGTCTGAAGATGCAGCCTCAGCGCCTCTCCCAACAACCCAGAGGAGCTCGAATCAACGTAGAGCAACACAGTTCCCTCCTGCCCTCACTTCAGGGGCACCCAGAGCTCTGCAACCACTTTGGTGGCATTCAGCCCAAGTGCTTTCTGGACTCACCTCCCACCCCCGGTAGGTGCTGCTGAGTTTATAGCCTGTACCATGTCCGTAGTCAGAGCATCAAGTAAGCTGGTAATAAATTCGACTTTCTTCCCTTCTGGGCAGCCTGCAGAAAGAAAAGAGGAGGTTTAATACAAAATCACACAGGACTGGTCTCCTACCACAGTTCAGCAATGATCAGCCAGACCCTCCTTTGTTTGTAACATGGCAGCCATCATCACAGTCCCTAAGGAAAGGCAGAAGAATCCCTCAGTGGGTTTCTCTGCGTAGCAATTTTGTCCTGCAGCTTTTGTCCAGGCACACACAGGGTCACCAACAATATCTGGCAGGAAGACTGTGCGGTTAGCTTTGTAGCCTCTCCCAGTTCTCTACCAGCATAACCACAGGGATGTGCTGGAAGCGCCTGGCAGACAGGAGTTCCCATGGTGACACTTGCAGAGAAGTTTACAAAACAACTCATTACCTCCTGGGTCATCTTCCTCTGCGCACATGGCTGCTCTAAGGTCCTAACTGACTGCTTAAAGCTTCCCAAATCATGGGCCAAAGAGAGCACTGCTGCTTGCACTCTCCTCTTCAAGGCACAGAGTGCTGCCTGCCAACAGCTACCACAATAATTCAGTTCTTTGCTCGATCACGCTGCATGGGAAATACGTCAGGCTAAGTCAACACGTGGTAATTACCCCCAGTCACTGCTGGCTTAAGCAGGACAAAGTGGGCTGAAGATGAGCTTGGTAACCATTTCCATTATTTAGTGCGTAGGCCATCTAGTTCTCCACCATCATAACCACAGACTGACAGAGCCTCCTATCCTTAACAGTGCCAGCCTGTTATGACAGAGCTGAGAGGAAATTCTCCATCTCCTCACCTTTATGAGGTAATTTAGGCTGCTTCCTTGCTTCTTAAAGGAGCATAAGCATGCTTCATTTACTACCACATTAAATACTGCAACAATTGCTCTAGCTTACTAAGGAACAAGCATACTCAAGTTCAACCCACCACCTCCAAAACTATTGTCCAAAACCCATCACCTCTCATCCTACTGTCTCCTCATGATGTGACAGAGAAGCCATCACCACCTCCCTCACCTCTTCTCTTTCCCCAAACCACCATGCACCACCAATCAGTCAGCTGATTAAGGCAGCAGAGAGCAGAAAGCAGCCCCCCCAGCACCATCTAGCAGTGTCAACACTTTGTGCTCTTCTCAGACAAGCACGTGTACCCCAAACAGAGAACCAGAAATTTACTGTAATCCCTTGACAGCTGAAAGCAGCTTGCAAATTGACCTGACAAAACTCCCTCCTTTACAATGTTACAGGCTCTGTTCCCTGTAATAGTTAACCAACAGTCCCTTGCCTGTCTCCATATTATGTGCATTACACACACGCACACCCCTCAGCACTCGTTTGGCGCGTGGTCCAGAAAATGTCAGCATTGTAATGGGTAAGCTGCTATGGCAGCCAGAGTAGACAACTCACTTAAAGGAGCTTTTTGTTGCGGTAATGAGAAGGTCGAAAAACCATTTGGTAGAAGTCATCTCCCTGGGGCCTCAGCATCTCACCGTCTACGGGAATTAGCAGCTTGCCGTTTGCTATGTGCAGGCAACACTTTCTTTCCTTCTTTCTTTTGCCCACAGCCATGACACAGTTTGTGAAGAGGGTACATGGAGGTGCACAAGGGTCTGGACTTAATGTCCCCACCACCTTGGCCTCTGCAGAATCTCTTCACACAGGCCAAGGAGCACTCAAGTCTGAAGAATGGGCAAACCTCTAGAACAGGAGTAAGGTATGGGGTGCCCCTTACAGAACTGAGTGCAAATGGAATGATCAAGCTCAAATTAAAGCAGGGGCTTTTCTTACAATACAGTACTGCTAAGAAACAAGAGCAGAAAAAAGTTAAACATCCTCTCTCACCCCCTGCAGTTCTGTCTCAACAGTAAATTTTTGCATACAGGAGCAGCTAATCAGAAAAACCTCAAGCCTGCATCAAAAGCTCATGCAGCAGAGCATCTCTCGGGCAAAAAACACAGGATCAGATCCTCCATCACCCAGTCTCTCCATAGACAAGGGCATTTTCAGTGACAGAAATCATTGTGCCAGCCAACACAGCCAAGCACAGAGATGAAAGTTTACTCAGGCACAGGAAAGTGGCTTGAGCTGAGAGGGGAACTTTCCTGGATGCTGGGACCAGACCACTGAGCTACAGAGTATCATGTGTCCTCTCTTGCAGCAAAGTCCAGCTGAAGTGCAAAAGAGGAGGGAGAATGGAAGTTAAACCATTCTGTCTTCCTGAGAGATCAGAAAGAGAGTCTCAAAGAAAAAGCCCAAGAGCAAAGGATTTCCACAGAGGAGTTCTGGAGAGGCAGGGGGAAAGTGCATGGAGAGGCAGTAAAGCAAAGGGAGTAGGGGATGGAGAAGAAAGGAAGGAAGGTTATTCTATTTTAGTGTGATTTCCTAAGGAAATGAATCCCAATGCAATCACTGAGCTGGTTTCCCTCCCCCTACTTGCCTACTTGAGCCAATCAGCCAATTTCATTCGAATGTGAGGGGAAATTTCTACATGACTTGTGAAAATGAGGAGCTGCATAGAAGAGAGTCCTACTGAGAGCAGAGTTGCTAAGCAGAATGCTGTGGGGCCTGAGATCAGGAGCCAGCAGGAGAAGAATTAGGAGACACAGAAGGTAAATATGGAACCAATCTCATTTCTTTTGCTAACCTGCTCAGTGACAACTCACTTTATGCTAGCCCTAGAAAGGGCCAGGAGAAAATGAAGTGGAGCCAGAGCTACCAGCTCATTCTGCAGAATTCTTGGTCTCTACCAGTCCCTCATTCTGGGGAGGGACTCATTGTAGCTTCTGGTTTCAAGTAGTTAGTGCCCACCCAGGAGAGCAATGGCTGACCTGTCAGTGAGGGCCCCTCACTCTATACTCTTTAGAAAGACATTGGGAAGGAAAAAACAGAGCATAGGCAGGTAGGATAGCATTTTTAAGAGCTGCACAGACACCTATGCCCAGCACATCCTCCTAGCAGAAATGTGTTAGGTGAACAGAAAATTATGGCTTATCTCTCTGTTAAGAAAGAAAAACAGAATAAAACAAACAACAAAAACAATCAAACAAACAAACAACAACAAAACAAGCAGCAATGGGAGATAAAGTGGATCCCAGGCAGAAAATTAGCGACAAAGTCCAGCCAAACAAGGAGTCAGCACTGGTTAAGGGATCTTGGTGCACCAGGAACACTACCCTGCCTGGTCTGTGCAGTGTCAGGGAGCCAGTTGGTCCACTGCAAACTGCCAGCTGTGTCCTCTTCTGTTGCTCAGGAGGCACTAGGCTGCTGAAAAGCCCTGCTAAATGAAAAGGATCCTGCCCTGGCCATCCAGATTTGAAAAAGGATTTTCAGTGCTGAGCCCATTCTTCCCCCAGGGGACCTCCAGGCATCCAGGTTTCTTTCCTGAAAATTCCAATCCCAGACACGTTTTCAAAGGGCAGACAGGCAATAAACCACCCCCAGGACACTCCCAGCCTTTTCCAGTTCACTGCTGAGACTGGAGGTGATCCAAAATAACACAGAATAAAAGCCATGGTAAAAAATGAATGGTGAGGGAAATCCCCCATCTCCTCAACAATATTCTTGGTCTCTTCAGAATCCCAAGGTGAGGCACGGGAAGAAGGCAGAAACAGGATCTTGTTCCTCTCTGACCTGGAAGTTCTCTGTCCTTGAATGGATCATCAATCTCTGTGCTCTTCGATCTGGCATCGCTTTCACACACTGGGGTCTCATAGCTGAAAAGGGAGAAGAGCAAATGCTAAACTATGTGATACAGGTTTAGTGTCATCATATGGTTGCTAAGGGGGTGTGTTTTATTTGCTTATTGCAAAGGAAACCAATAAACTTGTGGAATAAATTCTCAAGCATCTCGCTGCTTATGGACAGTCAGCAACAACAGCAGAAGTGGAGAGAGAAGGGAGAGCATACTTTGAAGTCCAGTACCAGCTACCAACCCAAACCCACAAACAGCACAGGCCCTCTTCCAATTCCTGTGGGCACAGGCCGAGCTTCTTTTTCAAAGATGTCCATACTCTGCAGAATCCCAGTATCTAGCAGAGTTTAGGTCCCGACTCCTACTGGCCTGTTTTTATAACTTGCCAGACCCACAATTTGTTTCTAAATCCCAAGAAAGAAAATATTCCCCGGGTAGTTTTAAGATATATCACTGGTTTAATATCTATCAACACACAACCAAGCAGTCTTCTAAATGTGTACTGGTTGGGATCCAAGTGGTTGCAGCATGGAAGTATAAAGCAGGAGATAATGAAACTAAGCCACTTGTCTTTTCACTGCTCATGCCCCTGATCTGTACTTTTGAGCAAAGGCCTGGTTCCTGCCACACCCAAACCCTGCAAACCAAATAATAAATAAATAAATAAATAAGGGCTGCTTTGCATGAATACTTAACACAGAGGAAAATAAGGGCAGTAGTTACTATGCACCAGCTCCTACATAATGGAAACCGTGTAGTAATTAATATTCAATAGGGAACATCACCTACGGCACTGCTAGCTCTAAGGAAGGTAGTGCAGCACTGACTGCTCTAGAGTTAGGAACGTATCTGATACAGCAACAGTATTTTTCACACTGCATCCTCTCCAGGCAGGCATCTTACCAGGCCTAGAGCTCTTACCGAGTGGAAGTTCCAGGCAGGGGGCGTCCCGTGGCGCCCAGGCGACCCCCT
>VWZY01004660.1:121631-195880 GCA_013399075.1 Chloroceryle aenea
AGTAACCAGTCGACTGGTGGCATTGCACTGGTTTGTAGAGCCCTCCAGGAGCACACTCAGGGATGACGATACCCTCACGGGGGTTCTGCCTGGCCTCCTCCAGGGCGCTCTGCCTTTCCTGGTCACAGGAGTGAACTTTCTCTGGAAGATGGAAGGAGGGTTGAAGGGGGTGGAGAAAAAAGTCAGATCAAGATCACCTTCCTCGGCTCGGCGGGATATGGGTATCCTTCACATCAGGAGAACTTTGTGTCTGTTTCCTTCTCGACAAAAACCAGTATGTCTATGTCTCTAGGGACTCGAGGTCTCATGGGTTGAGAGCTTCTTCCTACGTTTAGCTGTGACACAACAGATTATGGATTATAGATGTTAACTGCCAAGTGCCCAGCAAGCTAGGAACAGTGGAAAAAAACCCATTCCTGTTCACCTGGGTTTTGCACTAGAGCTATTAGGTAACAGTAATTCACTACTACTGCAGCCACCGCGTAGGCATTTCCCCGATGATGCCTTCACATACTGAGAGATCCTCAATTGTGACTTGCATTTTCCAGTTAAATGAAGGAGGCAAACACCCTGTCTTGTCCCACTGTCTCTTTCTCCAGATTGCAATGCACTTTTCCCTCTCAGTAGCATCCCTCCAACACAATCCCAAGAGGAGCAGAAGGTTACGTTTTAACACTGCTTTATCCAGTGCAGTGAGCACCTGCACACACCTCAGCAGGGAACAGAAGGCGATATCCCATTCTATCAACACTGCCATCACCTGTCCAGCAAACTCCACCATTGTCCTTACATGGAAAACAGAGGGCACCCAACATTGCTTCCTACTGAGGGGTAGGTAGGACTCCCTCCCTTAATAGCTTATAACACAGAAAAGGTTATTTCCAAAGACATCGTCTACCAGAGAACAGAGTACACAGATGTCACACACAAAAGAACAGAAAGAAGCCCAGAAGTGGCTTCTGCAGCCAGCCTGACACCTTTGGCCCTAATGCTGACTCTTCAGTCTGACACCTGCAGAGGAGTGATGGATGCATGGAGAAGTGCCAGGCTACTGCCTCTTAGATGGACCAGCCATTAAAGGGGAAAGAGACACACAGAGTAGTTGGACCTTAAGACCTATTTTGCTCAACAGGAAGTTCTCAATTACAGGTCTTCAAATATTCCACACCTCTGAAAAGCAGGAAGATTATTTCAACTTTGGAAACCACTGAAGGTATTACAGAGAAAAAAAACCCATGCATGTAGGACAGAAAGCAGTCAATGCAGCTGATCACAGGATTTAAAACATGTCAAAGTCTAGGGTAAAAAAACCCAACGATATAACTCCTAATCAACTCTCCTATCCTTAGGAGAGTGACAAAAAACAGAAGCAGGAACATCAGTTTTCTCTGTCCCTAGCTTTCCTCTCCCTTGCAGTTTACTGTGTTGGGTTGGGTTGTTTTTTTTCTTATTATTATAAATAAGCCACAACATCTGAAATTCCTTGCAACAGCCAAGAATCCCCTCAAGCTTTCAATACATAAAATACTTCAATACTGACAGGCAATGACACTGCAGGTACATCCCAAACCTGCAGATGTTTGGATGGTCAGCCAGCAGCCATGGCATGACCTCAGTATCCTGCCCCTGGGACAGGCTCAGCACAAAACAAACACTTGCTCACTGTTTCTGTGTATTTTGCTTGCCTGTCTGTACCCCATCAGTTACATCTTATATTTTGGTGATAAATCTGGTGCAGAGAGTAGCTTATGTTCCATATTTAGGGAACAGAAAGGGTGCTGATTCACAACTAGAATTCCTCAGCTTGGTAGCAGCAGGTACAACACAGAAAAACCCCACTCCATCGGGTCTGCATAGTGTCACCTGAGCACAACATACTTTGGGTACCAGAAGCACTTACACTGGTTTCCAACTGAACTGTAGCAGCTAGAGGCAGACGCAACACAGTCTCCTCAGCATTTCAGATCACTGTCAAGGCTGGGAATGTGAAAGGCACCTGAACTTTACCACACACAAATGCACACAACTGAAACTCAGAATAAAATCTTACGTGTCGGCAAGTCTGACTCAAGCACAGAGAAACTCAACGGGGAAGGAGCAGGAGGGGATAAAGTCAACAAAATCCGAAAGAGAACTCAAGCCTCAGCTGATATTTAAGCTGACTTCACTTTGCTGACAGATTTCACATCAGAAAAAAATGCCCCGTGGCTGTTCCCAAGCTGCATGTGGACAGAGAAGTCATTGAGCCAGAGGCGTGCAGGCTCCTTAACAAACCACTTACATCACAAGGGGCCCCCACTCACCCACACTCTGCAGCAATTCACACCTTGGCCCTCAGGTGAGAAGGATCATTCATGCAGCATGGGAAAGCATAAAGAGGGGGAGAATTTTCTATCATCATTTTATATAATAAGCAAAAGGAAAAAAATACTTCTGCTGAAGAGAACTACATTCCAGGAATGTTTCTATCTAAATCTCCAAAGCTTCCTGAGTGCACAAAGTCAAACCAAGATCTCTCAAGTCCTTAGAGGCTTGCAAAACTAGCATTAAAAATTACTCTAAAAAAAGAAAAATAAAAGAAGTAGTTTTTTTTTCTGTGTGTGTCAGAACAACAAAAAAAGTCATTTTAATTGAAATAAAGAAAAAATAGAAAATGTCTTAAATGTCTTTTAATAAGTGTGTTATTTTACAGACATTTGCAGTTAGGTATGCAAATTACCCAGAATAAATGTACATACTTACACATGTCTGTACTGTGACATAAAAATGGTAAAATATTCTCTGCACATATTGACAGAAATTTGTGGGAATTGAATAGTCACAGCATTTACCACCAGAATACAGATGTAATTGGTAGTCACTCACATCTGAAGGATGCTTAAAGGTTGAAACAAATATTAGGGGATTTGTTCAGTTAACATCAAATAGATGTAATGATGCAAAACCCACCATTGTCACCAGTATTCAGTGGCTCGTCCGTCGCAGTGACAGCAGTACAACTGAAATAGCAGGGGGATCAGATTTTTCTCATTTCTAGTCTCAGCTATTCCATTACATCCCGAAGAACATAAACCAGACATACTGAGGCAAACCCAAAGGTCCAACTTACCCGTTTCACCTCCAGCTGCGGCCAAAAGCAGATTAGAGGAGTACAGGGGAACAGACAAGCACATATCCACCCCACTCCCCCCCATGTATTTCACATTTCAACCAGTTGTGGATTGGAAACTTGCAAAGACAGACATAAAGTTTGTATTTAGTGTGTAGCAGTATTTTTTCCTTCCACCGGTTTGCCATTTCTCCCCTCAAACTTTTATTGACTATGACATCCTGCAGCTAGTTCTGTGGCTTGACTACATGTTGCATGTGGAACACAGCACATCCTTTGGCTTGATTTAAACTTGTCTCCAACTAGTTTTGTTTGCTGACTCTAGCTCTTCTGGAGGATACATCCATTATCAGCTTGCAGTCTCCCTTCCTGCCTCTCACTGCTTGACAGCTTCCTACTTCATCTCTTTTATATGCTGAAGAGTCCTAGCTGACCCAGCTCTTCCTCTGAACCCTTTCCAGATCCACCATACCTTTCCCGAGCTAGAAAGGATCAGAACAGCAAACTCATTGACACTAAATGGAGACTCTGACAACAGCCTTGTGGGAAGTTCCTTCAGTGACATCTGTCTACTAAGCAGAAGAAAGTATTAATTAGCACTAGCCCCCAGAGAGGGTCTTTCCTCCAGGCTGCCACTCTAACAGTAGTTAATTCCCTGTAAAAATTAAATATTAATATTAACAGTTGGGGTTTATTTCAATAGCCAGCAAAATCAGATGGGAAATCCATACCATCAGCTTCCCTAGAATGGGACTTGGCATTAACTGCATACACTGTCACCCTGAAAGATGGTCTCGTGGGCAATAAAGGGACCATCAAATGCTATCCCAGCTCCAGGACACTGAAGTCAGCCTGTTTCAGTCTGATGGCTTACTGGAAACTTTGCTGTTGTTGCCAAGGGCAGGTTTATGGAGAATAGTGAAAGCCTATGACCAAGCTAGAAGGTTTAATGCCAGCTATGAAATTAAGCTGTCATCTCAGAAAAAAGCATATATTTATTATACATGCAGGGTACTTAAAAGCCCATTCCATGTTTGAGTTAATGGGGGTTGCAGGCACAGAAAGATACATAAAAAAGGTTTTCCTTGTTTGCCCATATTAAACTCTCCGAAGAGAGAGAACATTTAAGACAGCAAGTCAGTGGGACAAAACCAGCCTTCCCAGGACCGACAATAATATTCTACACTTATTTTCATTTTCTCCAAGGCACTGTCATATTCTGGTTTTCTGCCATCTCTGCTTTGTCTTAAGACAACCATCAGCAAAGAGGCTGAGTAACACTTGCCACCTTGCTGTTGCTGGGGAGCAAAAACCTCAGGAGACAGCACTGGATTACGACAAAACCAATGACAGCAAAAGAAAGATAGGGAACTCATGCAGCACACACAAAGGAGAGAAACACAAGGTTAAATGGATATTTCTGTTGAACTGTTCAGCTCTAAAATGATGTTTTTTCCTTCTTACTTTTGATTGCTTCTAACACTTCTTGAAACATTTTTAAAAGTAGCATCTCTGAAGCAGTGAGCTATTGCAGGAAAACAAGGCTTGGACATCTGCAGTTGAACATTACTTATGCAACAATTTTCCCCTAGTAACGGCCTTCTGAAAAATACATGGTCAGATTGATAAAAAGGTCTCTCATTCCTGGTCCCTTAAGTACACACATTCAAACATACATCTAGTGCCTGCACAATAAAAATAAAAATGATGGATGAGGTAAGGGATTCATCTGACTGTCTAATAAACTAGATGGTTATTAAAATGATGGGGTGTTTGTTTACCTTACAAAGCTGCAAAGGGAGAGTGTCTAGCAGCATCTAACCAAAGCCTTGTGCTGAACAGTTCCTGTGCTCAGCTTGTAGGGCTTGATGCAGCCTACACACAGCTCTGAGGACAAGGCAGCCTCCCTAAGCTGCTCTCCTGACACATAACTCTCCTTGCTATCAGAGCCAAAGGACCAAGCATCAATAACTGGGGCTGCAAGGATGCTTTGGATGATTAGGGTGAGACTTGAGGAAGATTTGCTGTACAACTACAGCAGATTCTTTTTTGATTTTTTTTTTTAATAAGAAAATTGGGCATAAAAGAAGAGAAGAAGGAGACTGTAACACCAAAACTAACTGCCTTGGCGAGATCCTACACCCTTGAGAGACAGGAATCCTTCCAAATCAGGCAAAAGAGAGGGTCTAACCTCTTTCTGTGCTTCTGCCCAGCTCCAATGAACCTATGTGAATAGCCTAATTCCAGAGCTACAGGCTATGCCAGGCAGAGCAGATTTCCTTCCTTCTCTTTCCCTCTCTCATTTCTTTTGACCGGAAATTCTGTCTGGACCAGGGAAACTTTTCCCATGGAGTTCCCACAAAAAGCTTCAGTTTTAATGAAAAAGCATTCATCAGAAGGGGAGTAAAAGGTCTTCTACTGAAGGATTCCTGACCAATCCCCACTGTCAGTGCTGCAAACAGGGACCTGACTTCAAAATACCATTTGAAAAAAAATCATACACATGCTTCTCCCACATTTATTTTGTTGTTCAACACCCAGGTTTCTCCTCCACGAGGAACTAGTGCAGCATAGAAAGAAGGCAGTGGTATGGCTATCCAGTGCCAAGCTCCTACTGACATCCTGCACCAACTCAAAAGTGAGGACTGTCGTTTTGTATCAGTTTTCCTTTCAGTGGGAGAAAGTGTTTGCCTGTCTCCCAGGGAAGCTTAATTCAGAGTTGTTTTCTCATTTTTAGGTAGCCCATCTTTACACTACTGTGGCAGAGGAGAAGAACATTGAACTGGTTCTTTTACCATAGCATGTACACCAGACTAATTTACTAAATGTAAATGCTTTTACATTGCACGAGTTAAGCTCTAATGTGAAGAGGACCCAGGTCCGTTTCAGGAGAACAGGTGCCTCATCCCAATATTGAGCTTACGAAAGCTGTGGGCAGAAAACATAGCCTCATTCCACAGAGAATATTCAGCATAGTTCACATCAGTAGCCCAAATCTGCATCCCTTCCACCTCAGAGAAGAAAGATAATTTGAAAAGCCTTAGGTACACACATGCATAAGGGCTGGCAGGACTAGCAAAGCGATGCAGTGAACAGGCACTAGCTGCCTGTACCCCAAGCAGGGCTGTGGGTGGAAAGAGAGAAACAACCCCTCCTGTGTTTACTGGGAGCACAATAACAGCTGAGCAAATACAGCTCATGGGGATGGCATAAATCTCTCCGCACCTCTGTTAGTCATCAGTACTTCTACCCACTCCACCCTGTTGTGTCTGGGACTACAGTCTTCCAGGGTATTCTGGCTAATGTCAATGTAAAGAGAAAAACAAACCTTGCAGGTGCTCCCACACTGTACCAGTTGAGCAGTTCTTGCTTTACCTTGGTACTCAGTTTCATTTCTCAAGTCATAGGCTACATGGGAAGCAAAGGTTACTACATGTCCCAACAATGAACAAGTACAATGCAAAGGTTTAACAGGTGGCTTATAATTCTAGAAAATGCATTGTTCCAAGTGGCTCATTAAACTTCAGCTATCCAGGAACACATCCTTCCCCTTTTATTTTCCTTCTGCTCAGGGATAAAGCTGCACTGCACTCCCACCAGTGTCATGCAATGCCAAGACTATTCTAGATCTACCCTCTAGCATGAAATAAGGAGGAAGAGCTGAAGGAAGCACTGTTCCAGGGATTAAAGTGAACTTGCTGAGGGACTTTCTGATGCACAACCTGTGCTCGCTTTCCAGAGCCTGGGGACACTGGCCACTTCCCAGTTAGGAAAGAAGCCTGCTCCACATGGTTTCCAAACCACGCAGGAATAAAGCTCCATGCCTGCACATCTTGAAACCTCCCGGTTGAAAGCTACCTGTCCCTGCAATTCTAACTCAAGCACCCTTCAGGCAGGGCTTGGATTCTTTGTGGCACCCCATCTGTCATTCCCATAAGCCAACGCATAAAATACAGACTACATACAATTATTAATACCATAGGTTAAGAAAAACATGCTCCAAAAGGAGAGATCTCAGAAGTTCTCTGTGAAACAGTTCTTCAATATTAAAATTTATCATGAGACTTCTATCAAATTAAATGGCCACTTTGGCTAGCGAACATAGTCTCCAATTTACATGCTGAAATTCAGGGAAGAATTCAAAGTCATTTTGATAAATGGTTTAAATTGGTGTCATCCAAGCTTACAAGTAAAAATAGTAACCACCAGCAAGGAGAAATGCAGTGCATGGAGAGGAAGTTACTGGTGAGACAGCAAGACTTGAAAAAAATGGTCAGGAGCTTAAGCAGACCACAAAAAAAGTCTGTAACGTTATGACATTGCAAACAACAACAACAAAAAAAATCAAAACTGGTAAATCAAGCTGTGGAATGTAGTTATAGGGGCATCCCATAAGAAAAAGGCACTAAGGACTGGTGAGACTTTAAATCAGTCCTGTGTCCAGCTCTGGGCACTGAACTTTGAGGGAGAGGTGGACCATTTGGCAAGGAGAGCGCAAAGGGAACAGGCAGAGGTCTAGGAAACTTGATCTATGAGAAAAGGCTGAAAGAATTCCATTTGTTTAGTCTAGGGATGACATTCAGTCTTCTGAGACATGAAAGCTGTTATATAAAAAAAATATGGCCATAGATCATTTTTTTTTTCTTCCCCATGGGTAGTTCAAGTAGCAGTCAGCTTACTTAGAGAAAGGAGATTTAGGTTTGATATAAAAAAAAAACCCCAGTGATTAATTGTTCACTCATTGGAAGTGGCAGTGGGATCCCTGTCACTTCACTAGGAGCAGGTTACACACAACAGAGCTGCTGTTAGCTGGATATGACCCTGATTTAAAATGGGGAGGAAAAAAAACCTGTGCGACCTCTTCAGGTCTTTTCTGCTCTCCTCACACAAACCACAAAACTCCAGCAGATCCTAGATGACTGAGGCAACCTCTTTGCAAACACAGCCTAAAATACTGGAAGATATTTGACCTTGTTTAAGTTTCCAGATTTTGGGGTCTGACCTTCCTAATACACTTGGCTTCCACATTCTGTATGACAGCTGTAGCTGTGAGGTACCTTCACAATGACAACAGTTTCCTCAGTCTGAGCAGAGAAAAATTTGGCACCCAAATGCAGCTCTCTTCAGTTCTTTACAACAGGATGGTTCCTTAGTAGTAGAAAAGCTTTCAAACTTAGACACCACCCTTGTGATTTTGAGAGGAAGCTACCCAGAGTCTGCATTTTTTCTTCCCTAACACCTCTTCCCAATTTCATATAGTTTCTAAGCAGTTAGCTTGTAGCATAGCTAGCTTTGAGATAAGCCACCTGTCTTTGAACTCATTCATTCATTTTCTCTCTACTCTGTTCCCACTGCACTCTTTCCATACTGGAAATGCTATTCAATAAAATGAGAAGCCATAGGTGTTTCCACTGAAGCCTTAACATTACTGGTAAACTATTTTCACTTCTACGACTGTTTTTAATAGTGTTGGAACAACCAGTGCAGCAATTGTTGGAAAATTTGCCTACCTCTGCTGTATGGAGAATATGAGAACACTATTTGTACAGTACTGTAAACGTAAAGTTATAGGACACCAAATAGAAAGCTTTTGAAAACTGTTACAGACAGGTTAAAAGTATTTTAGACTGGTTTAACTAATTACAATAACATTCTTTTTCTCTGCTACTGCTGCTGAGTAAAAGGAGGAGGGAAGATATATATATATTTATAGTGGTGGTTTTATTTTGGTGGTCTGGCAAAATGGAAATTTGAGATGACCACAAAGAGAAAGGGAACATGAGGACAGCAGCTTTTACTCATGCCCCACCCCCCAAAATATACATGGTACTCTTACAATACAGCTCACAGGTCTGCTGTCATCAGTTTGAAAGTGAAGAGAACACAGTCGACATAGACAGAGAGTGTAGCAAGGTGGGTGTCAGTCTCTTTTCCCAGGTAAAAAGTGACAGGATGGGAGGGAACAGCCTCAACTTGCACTAGGAGCAGTTTAAATTGGATATTAGGAAAAACATCTTCTCTGAAAGGGTTGTCAAGCCCCAGAACAGGCTGCCCAGGGAAGCGGTTGAGTCATCCACCATCCCTGGAGGTATTTAAAAGATGTGTAGATGTGGCACTTAAGGATGTAGTTTAGTGGTAGAGTTGGCCTTGTTAGGTTATAGGCTGGACTTAAGGGTCTTTTCCAACCTAAATGATTCTATTGACATTTTCCTTATATGCCCCAAGCTGCTGTTCCACAATCCCTACTGATACTCCTGCAGAGCCTCCCACATTTCCTTTCTTATTATCTACTCACTCCATCTCAGAGACCCACCAAAGTGGAGAACCTCTTCACCCTCAGCCTGGCACCAGAAGGAAGCCCTCATAGGAAGGGGAGGATTTTCCAGCAGTTCTGGAATGCAGCTCGGCTCCATCACAGCCTTGTGCCCTTCTAGGCAATATCCATGGCCTCCCTGGACAGTGCTGAGGGCAACAGACATTCTCTGAAATACACTGATCTGTGTATGACTAAACCCTTTTCTTCTCCAGTTACCTCCCTGCAAATCACTTGCAAGCCCCAGGAGGGCTTTTGGTTTCAGGAGAAGCCTTGGTATAAACCTTTTCCTCGGGCCAAGGTGTTACTTTGAAACAGCACCTCCTTATTTGTGGCACCTTATAAATGTTATAATCCTTCTTGTGAAGTTGACAGGAACATTTCAAGAGAGGCAGGAAGGTGAGTCAATAAGTGTAGTCTATCTGAAGGCATTAACATATGTTCAAATGATTGTCTGAGGTGCAGATCCTCACACAAGCCTGTGCTGCATGCCACTATTATATACAGCAAGAGGTACTTTGCTGATAAGGAATTACTTCAGCAAATCAATGCAACACCTCCAGGATCAAAGAGCTTCTAAAAAGCAAACCAAAAAGGTTTGCCATGAAGATGAGCTCTACACTCTCCCTTCATCCCTACATGGCCAAGTAATATCTGGTGCCACAGCTTATTTCTTTTCCTTTCCTGCATTTCTTTTAAATGCAAGGTGTTTGGGTTTTGTTGTTTGGATTTTTTTTTACTTTTACCCTTGCTTCATATATCTTTGCCCCTCTCCTATTTCTCCCTATCCACTCACCTTAACTGGCAGCTGTAGAGTAGCAGTTATGACTCCATGTCTAGAGTAATTTGTTTTCTTTCTTTGGGGGATAAGGAGGGGGGGAGCGACTGAATTCTTTGGGAATGATTTATCACACAGCACTCAGGGGGAGCTTCATTTATTTGCCTAGCTGCATATGGTTTAACACCTATGGTTGCATGCCGATTATTATACAATGTTATTTTTCCCACTTGTATACTTTGCACCTTTTCATAGAGCAGATTAACTGGTCCCCAATGGCATGTTATTTATGACTTTGTTTGCTGCCTGTCTGGGAAGGGTCCTGGTCCTAGATTCTTCCACTCTCCCTGCTTCTCCTCTCCCCTACATACTCCCTTCACCACACCTGTCACGCTGAGACTGTGGGAGACTCACACTGGGGCATCACATATATTGTGCTTTCTCAGAACTGCCAGGAGGGAGGAAGAGACGGAGGCCTCCCAAGCAGCAGCCAAGACAGGAAGAGGTGGTTGAACATCAGATAGAGGAGGAGTAAGGGAGAAACATCACATTGTGGCTCACAAGGAAGCAGGATCTCAGCAGGGAAAAGCACAGAGATTTGCTGTGAAAATATAATGGAATTACAAAGTTTTCATATAATAACAGGAGTTTGTCCTGGAATTGCTTCATATGATATCAAGCCCGAATCTAAATTCAAATGAATTCAAAACCAAACTGAAACAAACACAAAAAAAGAAAGGGTGGGACAACTAATATAAAGGTCTGAAAAGAAATACTTCTGGCAGGTGAGAGAGTAAAGTGGCAGATTTTATCCCAGTAGTTTTGACAGGTCAGAGGAGCACTGAATTAGGAAGCACTGGCTCAAGATGCAGGACAAGAGGCAAGGAGGACGTATTAATAGAGAACAGTAGAAATGGTGAAAACATTCTGACTTATTAGCTCCTTTCCACGAACTCTTGCTCTTGACATCATCACTGATACATTTTGTTTCTTCTTCAGCTATAGGGAAGTTCAAAAGCCACTGCTCCCAGGTGTTATGTCTGGAGGAGATGGAATCACCAAAATGTTCCGCATCGAGCTGCAGTCAGCATTAGGATATCACTCCCAGGCACCAAAATTCTCCAATTCCAAAGCCACTAATGTCTTATTCAGATGCCACTAAAGCACATTTGTGCTTGACTATCTCTTCAACCTCCTTTCCTGCTACAGTTAGATCAACTTTGCTTTCACCCATCTCCTCCAAGTGGTGTCCTGACTAATACTAACCAGCCACAGGTTTTGGGGGAGAGCCTACAATCCTGTAAGAGACGTTTGGACAGTAACATTAACACCTCTGGCGTGGACAGACAGTCAGTTTGGAACTAGCACAACTAGTTTAGGAGTAGGAGAAAGTAGGGGAAAAGCAGCATGAGAAGCAGATGCCCATGGTCTCACATGTCTTTAAACAAAAAGGTGAGGAGTGTTGTGTGCCAAGAGTAGCACAAGACAGCTAAGAAGTAAGGCTGAGAAGACGGGATAAAGATTGGTGAGAAACTGCCCCCATTCAAACCAGTGTTCTGCTTTTCAAGAGACTCATCTGAATCTACTCTTGTCTCTGCAGTGTTCCACATTTGCAAGGCAGAAGGGAATTTGCTCCAGCTCCACATAAATATACATTCAACCCAAATGGGTGCATTTTCTCTCCCTCTGGAAAATAATTTAGGTGTTCAAGATCCTTGGGGTTAGAATGCACTGCTAAAAAGGAAAGTCCTAAACTTTCACAGTCACAGAATAGCTATGGTTGGAAAAGACCTTTAAGATCATCAAGTCCAACCATTACCTAACTCTGTCATGGCCACTACTACACCATAATCCTTCAGTTTTGTCTAACCTTGGCTGTTTTAGGCCTATCTACCAAAACTGCCATATTCCATTTTTTAAGGGCAAATCAGCAGACCATTGTGTTGGTTGGTCCGTCTCACATGACAATCTGACCCAGGAGGAACTACACTGATTGTCAAGATAGGTGGCTTAAAAGCACACTCCTTGTTAATGTACAGGATCCTAGGAAGACTACATATGGCTAAGGCAACATACCATGAGTACATTCCCCCAGGAGCAATCACTATCCCTGATCCTTAAGAAAGTCAAATGACAAAATGGTATCACTTCTCATTTCTAGGTCAGTACTAGAAAGAGGGAGCTTTTTTTATGCGACAATCACATTCCACCTTGATGCATGGATTTCCAGAGACAAACTGCACCCTGCAGTACACAGACTCTCTTTGGAGTGTATTGCAGGGTGTGCTCCTGCTTCTTGCAAAAGTATATACAGACAGGCAGCTTTCAAGCTGTTTTGCCTTTTAAGAAGCCCTAAAGGGGCTCCAAGTGGGTTCAGTTAACAAAAAGAACTGTGAATACCACCATTCTTCTTTTTAAAGCTCATTTACAGTTATACCCTGTCCACTAAATGCTCCTGAAAGCAGCAAGCTCTATCACTGGAAAGCTGTCTGCATGATGATTAGGTGTCAGAGCCAAACAGAATAGGCCACATGGAGTTGGCCCTCATTCAACAAGCAAGATTTTGAAATAAAAAGTTATGGGTTTTCTTTTTTCTTCTTTTTTCCTTTTTTTTTTATTTTTCTTTTTTTTTTAAAACTAGGCACACACAAACCTGTCTTCAGCTGCTAACCTTAATATATTACTCATTCTTCCTTTCAAATAACGTCATGTTCAAAACCCCGGCGACTGCAGAATATTTACTTGAGGCTGCTACTGCTGGTTTCTCTAGAGCTGTTTATTTTTCCATGCATGAGCTCATTACACCACTCTGTGGTTTTCTTAAAGGTTGTCAGGGTAAGCTGGATACAGGATGGAATCTCTTGCTAACTAAAACCAAATCACTAAGTAGCACAAATGGATTTGGATAGAACCCAACTCTGGAAATGAAGAACAACCATGGATTCCTCAGTGGAGAAGGGGTGCTCCCAAACAGGCAGACGTTAAGATTTATTTCTTGGAAGCAGGATACATTAGCAAGTGTTTTCCTAGATTAAGAACAGTGTAAGAAGGATAATTTGGACTGTTGCAGGTTGGAATATACTGGGGAATGATGTAGGAAAGTAGGAGGCTAAACCAGTAAAAGTAGAATGAAAAGACAAATCCCATCCATGCTGATTAGGGAATGGCCATTGCAAAGGTCCCACCTATATCACCTCCTGCTCCAGTAATTAATAATAATTTAAAATAAAAATAAACACATACAGGTGTGCATGCTTGGGAAAAGTGAAAATAAATTCAAAACAAACATCAAAAAACATTTCTGTCATCTTGCCAAAGTGAACAAAATGTTGTGTTCATCTAGACCTTTCACCTGCCCTGAAAAGAAAAAAATACTTTGGGGTTTTTGGGATACATAGAGGCAGAAGACTTAGTTTCTAAACATAGAAAACCAGTAACTTCCCTGCTACCCAACAGTCCAGATGTCAAATCTTGTTCATATTTTGGTTCCTGCCTCTGGCTGAGAAGATTTGAACCTGCATCTCACCCTCCTGGGAAGCAGATCCTTCCATCCTTTAAGGCAGGCTGAGGTAACAGCACTAGCAATCCCCCTAGCAATGCTGTTTTACTTAGCATAGAAAAATTCACTGGAAGAATGCCTAGAGACATATAGATTCTCAATTAAGTGCTCTAATCACCAGGCTAGAGTCATTTTGCTTTTCCTGATCCTTAGCTTAATTAATATTTACACATGCCAAGCAAAATATAAATGCTCCAAAAGACAGAAGTGTTTCAGGAGAACCTCTTCTGTTTGTCAGCGCTAAATGGAAGGTGAAACACTCAGATTTCAAATGTAGCTCTTGAAAGATACAGGTTGCGTACACAACACGGAGTGTGACCAACTCTGCAATGCTCACCTACCTGGTGGTTGGCTCACTCTGAAGTGTAAGAGTGACCAGAGACAGTGACAGCAAATTACAGAGGCTATTTATCTCCATATAGCAATTTTTAGATTTTCCTCATGGTTGCTATATAGTGATGGTGCTAGCTTTCCAAGATCACGGAATGGTAGGGGTTGGAAGGGACCTCTGGACATCATCTAGTCCAAATCCTCTTGCCAAAGCAGGTTCACCTAGAGCAGATTGCATAGGTGCATATCCAGGCAGGTTTTGACAGTGTCTAGAGAAGGAGACTCCACAACTTCTATGGGCAGCCTGTTCCAGGGCTCCATCACCCTCACAGTAAAGAAGTTTTTCCTAATGTTTAGATGGAACTTCCTGTGCTCCAGTTTGTGTCTGTTGCTTCTTGTCCTATGACTGGGAACCACTGAAAAGAGAATGGCCCCATCCTCTTGACACTATCTTTTCTCCAGGCTGAACAGCCTTTCCTCATAAGTGAAATCCAGCCCCCTAATAATCTTCATAGCCCTCCTCTGGACTCTCCAGTATTTCCCTATCTTTCTTGAACTGGGGAGCCCAGGACTGTACACAATACTCCAGACACCGCCTCACTAGGGCAGAGTAAAGAGCGAGGAGAACCTCCCTTGACCTGCTGGTCACATCCTTCTTAATGCACCCCAGGATTTGCCTTCTTGGCTACAAGAGTGCACTCCTGGCTCACAGTTAACTTGTCCACCAGGACTCCAAGGTCCTTCTCCACGGAGCTTCTTTCAAGCAGCTCAACTCCTAACCTGCACTGGTGCATGGGGTTATTCCTCCCCAGGTGCAGGACCCTGCATTTGCCCTTGTTGAACCTCATTATGTTTCTCTCTGCCCAGCTCTCCAGCCCGTCCAAGTCTCACTGAATGGCAGCACAGACTTCTGGTGTGTCAGCCACTCCTCTCAGTTTTGTGTCATCAGCAAACTTACTGAGGGTACAAGATGTCCTGTGTCAGTGCTGATTAGAAAACAGCGTATGTCCTCTGCCAGTATTATCTACTGGACTTTTCTTCACTGCAAAGGAGAGGGCTATACAACCATCACAGGGAGAAGAGAGATCAGGGGTGTTTCACTATACAAATGCCAAGGAATAGGACAGGATTTTCAAGAATTCAAGACTAATCAAAGAGAACAGAGATAAAAGAAGAGTTCAGTTGGATATTACAAAAAGAAAAACCCTGAGATTGAATTCAGACAGCAGAGCAGCTTCCTGTGGGAAGTAGTGAAATCTTTATTGCCTAAGACATTTATGCTACACCTGAAAATGCAGCTCTTCATACAGTACAAACATTCACCAGCCCTAGGCAGTAGATTAGATGACCTAGTAGGTCTTTTCTCACTTCTAATTTCAGTGATCCCATTAAATTGCTGCAAGAGGATACCAGGTTATATCTGCTTTGAGACAGTAAGTGAAAGCTCAGAGACAATATAGCTGAGTGAATACCAAAACCAAAAATCCAATCTTGTATTAGTGAACTTACCTTAAGCCTTGAAAAATAAATGAAAAAAACCCAGCAACCCAAGACAGAAATGTGCTGAGCATTCATATTTCAAGCCCTTGTCAGGGCCAAAAGCAACCAAAAACATCCCCTAATTTTGCACACCTATCTCATGACAGCTGTTTCATTGTCTTCAGCTAAGACAGATGTTAAGACATTTGAAGTCCTTGATATTAAATGATAATTATCATCCCAAGCTCTTTGTTTTCGATCCCACCAACCGTACACTACCTTTTACCATATTTAATCAGGGATGAAAGGGATGAAAGGTACCAGACAAGAGGACTAGGCTTCAGTGGCTGAAAGAAACAGACTAAAGTAGCCCACACCCAATCAGCTAAACCACAGCTCACTTTTCATGAGGCAGCATTTCTCAATATCAATAATTCAGTGTAAGAAATGGAGATAGCTGTGTATTTGTATAGCCTAATGTGGAAATTTGGGGCTAAAAATTGACAACCCAAAATTCTCTTAATGAGATCCTACAGCAAACAGCATCTGTCTGTCAGGCCAATCAGTAAGGTTGAGTCAGATGAACCACTCATCTCCTTTTAGCTTGCTGTAGAAACCATCTCTTACAGAACTCTTGAATTTTCCTAAGGATCATTTATTTTCCATTTGCAGCATGCACCCACAGTCATCTTGTTCGAGTAACAGAAAGGACATCAGAATAAATTGAAAAAAAGTGGACAAAAGTAAACTCACAGAAGGAACTCTTCCATGAACAAAACTCGTGTTTACATCAGTCAGCTTCCTAACTAAACACTTGAACAAATCAATTGCCTTTACGATGTTCTGAAAGCCAGCCACTTTGGCTCTGTCAGGCCAAGAAAGTGTGGGAGACAGGCTCTAAAGTAAATGACTCTCCTCCTCCCAAGTACCTTTGGAACCTCCTAGAATCCAGATCTAGGAACTGTATTTCCATTTCCTACAAATTTTGCTGCATTAGAAGGAAAGTTGGTCTCCAAGATAAGTAGGATCCATTACATAAGATTTTAATATTTAAACATTCACCTTCAATTGCACAAAAGACAAACTGCATTTGCTCTCCCTTTCAGGGATGCACATCCATGAAAGACTGCTGAGCAGAAACAGAAAAAAAATGCAGCTGGCTGGGATGAATTAACAGATAAAGAAATTAGAGGTTCCTCAGTTACCGTCTGGGGAAACAGAAACTTCCCTCATCACACATTGACTGTGTCCTTCTAGACACAAAAAAAGATGCTCTCTGAAGTTATTTTATACACTGAACTTCAAGTCCTGTAACACTGAAAAGCATCAGGATAGCTACAATGAAGAAAGAATGAAGGAATAACTAACTAGTTTTCAGTCTCTTGCAGTCTACCATTCGTTTTGTTTGTTTGGGTTTTGTTTGTTTGGTTTGTGGGTTTTTTTGGGGGGTGGGGGGCGTGATAGAACATTACCTGAATTTCTTATACTGGAACTGTTCAGTTTGGAGTCTTTGATGACCAAGTGTTTAATCCAAAGGGTGGGTGCTGTGATTTCTGAAAGAGAAAAAAAAAAAAACAACCTGCCTTAATGAACTACAGCAACTAGTGAATACATGTGGCTGTAACTCCTAAGGAGAAGATGTTTGCTACAATCACACCTTAACCAATCCATCATCTTTGCAGAGACTGGCTTATCCCCTGGTGAGGTCTTCCACCTTTTATGACCTGCTTTTTGTAGGTGTTCCATGAGGTTCTCTCATTATCTTACCATCCCAGAGACTACCCCTCTGCTGGCACTTATTCCCCCCCCTTCCCTTCACACCTCGCTTCCTAAATTTTCAAGTCTAAAGCCTTTCCCCCTGAGGCTGAGGTTCTGTTGTATGCTATAGTATATATTGCTTTCTGCCAATGTATGTATGAAATCCAGATTTAAAAAAAAAAAAAAAAAAGTCATTCCAGACCTTAAATATTGCTTTACCAGCCCAAGAAGAGCTGACCACAGTCAGTTCCCTAAAACAAGCAACAACAAAATCCGAAATAAATAGGCAGAGAAATGAAGATATTTCTGGAAAGACTTGAAAGGAAGTCTGTTAAAGAAATAAGTTCTGTTTAGAAAAGCATGTCTTATGCACTACAACCAAGACATCCAAACATGTATTTGTGGAAAAAACGGTATTTAAAGTACATCCTCTGAAGTGTTACAATCAACTTCAAAACACAGCAGAACCTGCCCTAAGGCACAGAAATGACACTGTAGCAGTGTTTGATTAGAACTGAGCAAAGCTGTGCTCCGTGCCATGGGCTAAAGCTCCTGAAATGCCATTTCCAGAAATTATATTTTCTGAAAAATTTTCAGTTTCCACAAGATCATGCCTTAAATCTAGATCCTGGAGCTTGTCTTAAGTTCCTCTAAGAAGTTTTTACAGGAGTTTTCCTGCTCCCTTGTTGACATTTACATGGATCTGCTTCAAGGGAGAAGCTGGCTGGCAACAGTAACTGATTATACATTACAAGAGCATGAAGGAAAAATGAAAGTGAATTTTTCCTTCCTAAATATTTTCAGCTACATTCACTGTAGGCATTAGTGTAATCATGTTCAGGGTATTTTTTCATATGGAAATAGAGGTTGCATGCTGATATTCCAGCAGCAATAGAAGTCTGCTTAAGAAAGATTGCGTCTGCAGGTTTCACTAAACTATTTTATCATCACTGTCATGATGTGCCCCTATAATTACATACACCTATATACTTTGGGCCTTTTGGCGGGGGAGGGAGAACTACATTAAATTAAGCCCAGGTGAGAGGCAGGAAGGGAAGAAGCACAGCGATAGAAAACCTTGGTAAACCAAATTGCTAGATCTAAACTCCTAAATTTGAGATAAAATGTAGCTCTGCTTCTGCACTGTACAGACCAGGTATGTCTACAGCTGAAAAAGGAGGGACAAACAAGGTCAACAGATGCCAGAGAACGGCTCAGGACCTTTAGAGACATGATGCTGCGTATTTTTAAGTGAGGCTGAAAGGTGCAGAAAAAGGAATTGTGGGGAAAGAGAAGAAAGGAAAAGGAAATTATTCCCATGCAATCTACCATAAAAGTTTATTTTTCATCAAGTTAACCTGGACATTTTTTTAGAATACAGGTAAGCAACATACACTCCTCTGAGCAAGACAACTGAGGAAAGAATAGACACCCCCTTGAATTAAGATGTGAAGTTTACCAAACAGAGATGATGTTTAATGTTATTCTTTAGGAAATTAATACAACTTGCACATTGAAACTAAATAGAGGGTGTATGTAAAGAAAACAGAGCCTAGAAGTGCAGGAGGGAATAAAACTTTTAAAACTATAGAAAGGAACATTAATAAAATACTCTTCTGCCAAGGAGAATCTTGTCCTAAGAGGAGACTCACTATAAACATCGCTGAGATCTGCATTGTAATGAAGTGAAATAATGTTTTAAGAGATGGCTGCTTTATGTTTCCAACCCTAGACAGGAGAGTTTAAGTTATCTGATCGACATTTTTTTCTGGCACTGCTCTGTTATGCCCTCAGGGAGGATGGGAGAGAGTGGGAGGGGAACTTACTATGCCTGAAATGTGAATTTTCATTATCCTCTAATGTAGGTGAAAACATGAGAGAGGTGAAATCTTGGAGATGTTGAGGTCCAAGAGTATCACACATTTCAGGGACAGTTGAGTGTATTTAATGCCCTTTAAAAAAAAGTCAGCTCCTTGTGGATTGAAGGCAGGTGTCCAAAAACAAAGCATGAAAAAAAAAGTTTCCACATTTTTATTGTCCATCTATGTGTCCAGGCTCATGGAGCCTGGCTCCATCTTCTTGTTAAACCTCCCTGCAGGTATCGTAAGGCTGCTGTTAGATCACCTTTAAGTGTTCTCTGGGTTAAATGCTTCTTGCACTCTTCCAGATGCAGCCACTTTAAGCCACTGTTGGAGACGGTACACTCAAAAGTAGTGGATGACAAACTTTTTACCCAGAATGGATATTCTTGTGCTTATTGCTACAACCACCACTGAAATCTATTTTATCCTATTTTACTAACAGGCATGACAAAATTATAGTGACAAACTCAGCAGAGGTTATTTATTGATGCTTAGCTTGATTAATCTGCCAGTCATATTGTCTTCTCCCAAGTCATAAGGGACACTGCTAATACAACAGAAAGCCAAAGCATTAGTCATTCTCCCTAAGAGATAAGGTATTTAATAATAAATTGCAAGATAGGTGTGAGGCAATATTTCATCATACAGTTCAAACTCATTTATCAGACTTGATTTCACCTACAAATCAATGCAAAGGGTTTTGACTGAAAGTTTTTCAAAGAAGACTTTTTTCGCACACTGCCTGTCACTAGAAGGACCAGATCTTCACTACACCATTTCTCAAGAATTTTGCTCAGTTCTATTTGAATGACCAAAGTGTTGAGTGTGTCCTAGAAGGAGCTTCTGAACAGGCTGCAGTAGCTGATCAGCTCACTCCTGTATTCTACTAGTGCATTGTTTCCTTTGATTATCTATGGGCACCTTCTCAGGGGAAAACTTTAAGGGACAGACGTTTGTGATTACAAACAGCTATTTAATACAACAGCAGCTTGCTGCCAGGAAGAACTTTCTTTTGGTATAAACACAAGATAGTCAGCATGGCTTCAGTCTCCTTTGTTTATTTGAGAATGCTTTTTCCTCTGAGGGTTTTGCTTTGTTTCTTAAAGCTCACAATAAGATTCTTACAAATCTATGATTGCTAAAGGGAAGTGACAGGCCTACAGCATCTTGCCACTAAATAACCTTATTTTAACTACTAAAGTCTCCACTCCATCACCTGCTTTTACAGGGAGGCAGGAGGTCTACAGCACCATCTAATCCTGTTCAGCAGTCTCCATTTCTACCTTTGATCCAGTTGAAAAGAAGTACAAGTACAGCAGCTTGGTATGAAAATGCATAGACTTTCCCTCACTGCCTACTGGTCCATGGTTTCAGGTGGGTCACAGAGTTGTTTGGACCTCCACCCATAGCTTGACTACAATGGTGGGGGTTTAAATCTGCAGAAAACATGCACTAATTCACAGTAATATGTGAGAGCTAAGCAGCTGCCAATAGGCCCATTCACTACACACCGCTATCCCCACTGGTATTTATGTCTGGATGTGCAAAAGGCTTGAACCCTCTGTGATGACAAGGCTTCCAACAGACTAAGGTCTGATACTCCCTCTCCAAAATCACACAATTGCAAGATTAGCCCATTTGAGAAGGAAGCTGCCTTGGTGGGCTGTGAATTAAGTGGGCCCAGGACACTGACTTAATTTGCTTAAATACTATGTGCGTCAATGAAAGTAATTGCTAAATAAAGAAACCTCCCAGCAATTTTCTTCCAAGTCAACATTCACAAGCTGTGGTTTAGCATTACCCTCCCTTTTGAGAAACTGTAACGAGTTGCAGAGGTTATGAAACTCCCAGCATTGGTATCATGAGGGTGGAGAGAGTGAGGGAGTAAGGACAGTCTACGTGAAGTTGCCATTTCTGACTTGATGCCCTTTTCTTTTTTCATTTATTTTTGCTGTGACACCTTTTCCTCCAAGGTTACTCCAGGAATCTGGTCAACCGGTGTTATTGTTGGATTCCAGGGAAGAGGAGAGGATGTAAAAGGATTAGGGAAAATGCCTGAAGTCCCAAGGGCACTGTGAAATTTGGATAACTTATGAGATTCACTGGCTTTTCTACTTTGCAGGATAAAGAAAGCATTTGAGCCATAAATCCTATGTAAACGGAGAGAGGAGGTTTTGTTGTTATTTTAAGGGATGCTCTTACCTTCTCCATCGAAAATAGGCTGAGTTTCCATGGTAGGCGTTGGCTTCGAACCATCATCTGAATTGAGGGTTAAAAAAAATCGAAAAGAAACTACCATTATTGAGGTAAATACTATCTACTCTCCAGTACTGTTGAATGATTGGGATTTGTACACCGCCCGGCCAAGTCCAGAAAAGAGAGAAGACAGACAGAATGAAAACAGTTTATGCTAACAGCAATAACATTGTACATAGCAAGCATGCATCAAGTTGCCCTTAGACTTAGGAGTCCTTAGACTGAAGGAAAGCCTCCGTGACTCCTTCCCCTCTCCCTCCACAAACCACTGGTGCACATCACCTGGTAGTCTCCCCTTGTTGCACCGATCAGGAAACCACCTTTTTAGTTTCAGGTGGCTATATATCCCACACAGGTCATTTCCTGAGACAGTAGAGGTCTGGAGATTACTGTCCCACTAGGTCTTTCTCCTTATCCTTTTTGTTCAAAAAAACCCCCTCTTCTGAAACTTACCTGGGCAGAACCTGGCACCAGCATTCACTGCAGAGCTGTTAGAAAGGGATGATCAATAGGAAAATCTTTTTTCTTACAATGTATGCATCAAAGTGTTATCTAATTGCAACACTGTGGTAATGTCTTCCAGTGGTAAGATTGGGGAAAAATAAAACTTATCTTGCATTAGGTTTTCCTAATGTGCAAGAGTGTCCCATGTCTTATGACCACAAGTCTTGCATAATCAAAATCTTCAACCAGAAATGACTCCACAGGAAATATAAATCTCAACTTTTAGGGAAGGACAATAGGGAAAAGTGTTCATTACACTCTCTTCGGCTTAGTATGCCTATCCATCATATCTACAGGCCCGGCTTGGACTCGAGCTGAGTCCAATTTCCTCAGTGGTCAGAGGGATCTGGATTTCAAGCCCTAGCTTGGAGCATCTTTACACAGTGTTAGAACAGTGGCAGAGCCTTAAGCAAAGCAAAACTTTTGAATGTGAGCAAGCTACAATGGAACAAACTGTAAAGGAAAGTCTTTTCTTACATTGTGAGATTAGAAAATAGTGTATTGTTGAGATGTAAACTAAGGTGAGATTAAACTAGAATTGCCCTTTTCTGGGTTTCCTGTTTGGAATATGGTGGCTTTTAAAATTTACCATTTGTAGGAACTATTTTTTGTGCATGTTATGGGTAGACATGACACTAGGCATTAGCAAAGTGGGCAGGAATCTAAAATGTAAAGGTACACAGCAAAAATCAGTTGGAGTGAGGAGTCCATGCCAGCAAAGCCAGGCTTGCCACTGTCTCCATGACTATCAGGTGCAGAGGGCAGACGCTTTGGAGGAAATAAAGGTGCATGGAACAGCTGCTCTTGGAGGCAGTGATAACTGCCCTCAGCCTTCCCTTATATTGGTTCTAATTAGAAAAGTAAGAGACCATTGGAAAGGGAAAGGAAGGGCAGAAATGGAAAACACAGGCTTTGAGACTCTTTTTTTTTTCCACACATATTTTCAGTTGTATAAAATTAGCAAAAGTCTGAACACCTCATTAATTTTATGCATTTCCACAGAATTCTAATTCATAGGAGGCAAAAATGCACTGGCAGTTCCATTTCAGCCTCAGAGATCCCACTGAAGTAAAGGAGGTTGGCAGAAACAAGCAAGAGAGACTCTTGTCATTTTCCCTCTTCATCACTGTATTTGGTTTTATGTTTAACTGCAAGCATAGCAAAAATATATTTGGAAGTAAAAATACTCACCATTCCTCAGTCAAGTGTTGTTCTGAGTTTTCCCATTATTGGGTATTACCCGTAACATGGATAAGCAGTATTTTTGTTTAAAAGTTGGAGCAACTGATTTCTTGGAAAAATTCCCTGAATTTTGCTTTGTTTACAATAAAGAAGATACTGCCCTTTAAAGAAATCTTTAGATAGAAGTAAATAGTTCAACTTCACCTTTTTTTTTTTTTTTTTTTNNTTTTTTTTTTTTTTTTTTTTTGGTCAAAATAGGCTGCTCTGCTTTTGCAAGATCCCAGAAACCACAGCTATGGCTTGTTATTTATTTAGGATGACACTTCACGCTGTAATGGAGCAGTGTGCAGTATGTAATCAACATGATTAGCTTTACAGATGGAGAAAGCAACCCAAAAATCCCAAAGATATTTGTAGAACAACTAAAAAGGTGAATAAGTCTTAAGTTACATAAAATGAGACCTGGCATAAAAAAATTACCAGTGTGATAATAAGTGTACTCCTATTGTTCTCATGAATGCTTGTCCACCGAGTAATTACAGAATTGCTTTTCAGATTTTAAAGCAGCAACCCAGAAGCCAACAATGGAGAAAAATTAGAAGCGGATCTGAGCCACAGCACTTTATCCAAACCATTATGTGAACTTTGGCAGAACTCGGGACACTTCAGGTTCAGGGGGTTTCTTTTAGGTTTGTGTGCGTATGTGTGTGTGTGCAAAGAACAGAGGGAATAGCAAATACAGTTTTGGAAATACATTCTTCTTAAGGAAAGAGAATTTTGTTGCAGTTTTTGCATAAAGTTAGCCACTAAGCTACCGCAGAGTATTGTACAGTGACAGCAAATGCAGCAAATAGAGAAAAATACCAAACTAACCTCTGAGCTGAGAGGTTTGTTTAAGATAATCTCTGTAAAATGACTCTGTGAAGTACACAATCATTTCCACACTGGGTTACTAAGGCCATATTGTCACTAAGTCCACATCATGGCAGCATCTAGTACAGTATTAAGGGTTTTGCAAATAGAGGGAAGTATAATTACCCCCCTGTTGTTCAAGCAAGTACAGTTCTTTCATCACACATACAAGAAAAAATACAATAGACAAGAGCCCTGTAATTACATTCACCATATTTCAAAAATCAAAAGGCAGGGATATTTCTGATTATTTTTTAAAGGTCACAAAATAGTCACATAAAAAACAAAAACTGCTCTTTATTAAAACACCATGCTCACTCCCCAGCTGCCAGCTTCTTACTCCGAAACTACCAAATCTATTTCTTAAACTGGAGAATTCTCAGTAGGTCTTAGTGTTTCAAATAAGCTTATGGCAAAAAGTTTCACTGCCTTTCCCTTTGGGCAGAAGTACAACCCTAATACTTGTCTACTCTCATTTATTTTTTCCTTTCGCTCAATACACTGTTCATCATGTTGAACATTTGTTCCACTGGCCTGTTTGCTCCTGGTAAACAAGGAATAAGTTCTGTTTTACACACCTGAAAATTTTGAACAAACATTTTGTATTCCTTAAAGAAGTATTTTAACATAGAACAGAAACTGCAAGCTATTTCAGAGACCCCGGGTCTCTTGAGCTATTATACAAGATGTACAGGAGATGGTTATTTTGGACCCAAAGGTAATGCAGTCTGTTCATCACGTACAATCTATTTCTTCAAAAAGCTATTAAATCCCACACTTTCAAAAAAGGCGTGTAGCTGCAATAGCTCCTCATGCAAAGCATGTCACAACAGAGGGATCAAAGTGGCCAAGTTAAGTGCTCCCTAATCCCTGTAGACAGCAATGCTTCCAGATCAGGAACTCATGTACTGCAGAACCATCAAAGATCATTTCCCTTGGTTGCAGAATATTCCCGAAGCCTTGATGAAGGGTGCATTGGCATGCTTCCCTTACATGTTTTACAACCCAGTGTGAATAACCACTCGTTTTTCCAAGACAACCGCTGAATACAGACAGCATCCCTCAACAGTATACCTCCTAATGGGACATCATTTTAAAGCCATAAAACGTCTTTCCACTATGCCTCTTTCCTAGCGTACTCTTGCAAAAATGGAATTGATTTTTCTGGCTTAATTGGTGTCAACTTAAAAATGGTATTTTTATCTTATCTCTGGTATGAGTGAAACAGGCAGGTCCAAACAACCCTCCCTGAGCCATTTTCACCTGAAGATACTATGGCTGTAAGCCAGAAGCCCACCTGCTCTAATACTATCAGAGGCTTATAAGCTTAAGAACAGTTCTTGTTGCATTCGCCTGACAGTAACTCAAAACAGGGACTATTCCTTGCGTGCCCAGATCTACTGCTTGTGGTCGGCAAGAGCTCTTTATCCTCCCACTAGGACTCCCCTCCCTTATCCTTGCACAATATCTAGCAAGCATCCACATCTGGAATGAAGGCTGCCTATGCTGAGGTTGAGGGACAAGGAGATTCTGTTCATGTGAAAGACAGCTGTTAAAGTGATCTTTTTTACTCTGATGACAGGCACTGAGGCCATGAGCAACTCGAGTTATATCAGGAGAAAAGTAAACTCCCTGACACACAAAAAGCATAAATTACTATGGAAAAAAGTAAAAAAAAAAAAGTAACTGCCTGCTGCTGTCAATCACTGTTCTTGCCTCAAGCTACGTAATGGGAAGCTGGAGAAAGGGGGATAGCTGGGTGATAGAATTAGCTTCTCATATCACATCTCCTACCCAGGAAAATACACCCACTGCAAAAGTCATCTGTATATTTTCATCACCACGTTAACAGACCAAGATCTGTATTCTTCCTAAGGAACCTTCAGTACATCACTTCTGTGTTCTTGCTGGAATCCCTGAGCCGCTCTCTAAACGCTTCTACCCTCTCAAAGAATACCAGTGCTTATGGGGTCAACCATTCAGGCCTTCTACTTTTTTGTAAGTGTACACCTTGAATATCAATGGTTCCCAGACTTTGAGACAGCCTGATAGAGTAAGAGAATGACAATTTTAAGTGCATAGCTCTGCCCTGGGAGGAGGCAGCATTATTCCAGTGTCAAGCGGTTCCTTCACTTACCACCATCTGGTTTCGCGTGAGCCACCACAGAGCACAGCTGAAGCTAAGTAGGCAACTTGGAGCACAGACAGACAGAACAATGAGGGAATTCTTAACATGCCCTGTTCGATGCAGCAAAGCCCACCTTTAGTGAGTCTGTCAAACCAATGGGAAGGGAGAAGAGCTTTTCTAGGCTTGAGAATTCCTGAGGGACTTAGGTCATACATACACGTTTCTATGGCTTTAGTAACTCTGGTCAGATACAACAAAGACCTGTCAGGTCAACTCAAGCTCCCTGTGTCTGTGAAGTTCCTGAATCTTGAAGATGCAATTTTACAATTTTGACATTTTTACGTATTACCCCCAGGGTTAGGGGTAGTGTTTTAAGTATTAAAAAAAGACAACCAAGACTGTGATTGCACTACTGGGGGTCTTACACAAAATACATGTTCCTTCCAGTGTCATAGAGGTGGAGCAAATTGTTGCCTTAATCACAATCCTTCCCTACGTCAAGTGAAACAGTTTCAGCAAGCCATAATTAATTTAATAGTCCATGCAACCTTTATGCAGAGACATATATCGCCAATATAAATGCAGAAAGTTAGCACTCATGCCAAAAAAAATGTGAAATTCACACAATCCAGCCAAATCAAGATAATTTCTTGCCAAGCAGCTGAAACAGATAATTTATTGCCAAGAGCAGACAAACTTCCCTGCCAGGTTTTCACACCCCTTTCCCCAGGACCATAGAATCATTTAAGTTGGAAAAAACCTTTGATATCATGGAGTCCAACCACTTCTATGCATGGAGAACCTGCAGCTGTTAAGAAAAAAATAAAACCTTTTTAAACCAAATCAGCAAAAGCAAGTTCTCACTCTTTACTGCCTTCATTCGAAGGAACAGCAACAATGTGCTCACCTTGGATATAAAAACCCACAAGCACTTGGACATGGGCCAAAATATGGAAAAGTTTTGCTTAGAAAGGTGAAAATGTGCCTAAGTGCTGAATGTGACAAGGTTTTGTTATGGCTTAAGGAGGTCTTAACTGCAGAAGCTGACTTGCACTGTCTCTGCAGTGATTTTTCCCTTCCTACATCAGCTACGCTGCACAGACACAGGCAGTGTTTACTTCAATTGCTGCCTTCCAGGCACCATCCAGATAGGACAAGGAGCCTTCCCCTGTGCCTTCTAGAAGGCATTAGTTCCCCCTGCTTCTTCCTCACATCTCCCTTGCAGGTGCATCGACATGAAAAAAGCCACTCACGCCCCGAGGACTTTGTGGTGCAATGCAGTCAGAGCATTTGTATGGCAGCACAATTCTTCACCCTGCGAGAAAGCCTATCCCACGCACAGACAGCTGGAAGTAACTCTGACCCCCGTGACACAATTCAAAGCCTCCTCTGTTTGGCTTTTTGATTCCTGATTGACACATTCACTGCCAGGCGGAGATAAATGCTGCTGGGAGGACAATGTTGATCCGCTCTGACTATTCTTGTGAAGGACTTTTTCAGAATAATAAACAAAAAACATTGGTGTGCTTAAGTGTCTGAATAGAACTAGAGATAGACAGAGAGGGGACCAGAGTGCTTTACAGAGGCTGGCAAGTCGATTGAAGAGTTAATTGTCTGGGTGTACAATGAGTTTATTCTGACCGAAAACAAAGAGCTCCGTCTTCCTGGGCCTGGTCCTTCAAAAGCAAATGTGTCAAAAGGGGTCTGGAGCAGCACTCTGTACTAATAGCAATGCTCTAGTCTCTCTGATTCAGTGGCTTTAAAACTGTCGAATCCCAAGATTCAGATTGGATCTCTCTAAAACCCAAAGTCCTCATTTACTGCTTAAGTTCTCTAGGTACTTCTACAGTAATTAGCCAAAACAAACCCACCCTCTAACTTCTCATTCTTTCTGGCTTTCAAATGGCTCCTTTGGAAAAATAAAGGCATAGCAAGATATAACCCTTCAGACACAATGCT
Source organism: Chloroceryle aenea (assembly GCA_013399075.1). Classification (NCBI taxonomy): domain Eukaryota; kingdom Metazoa; phylum Chordata; class Aves; order Coraciiformes; family Cerylidae; genus Chloroceryle; species Chloroceryle aenea. The sequence continues at coordinate 149,761 of VWZY01004660.1, forward strand.
GCAGACACGTTCCCCAGAAAGAGATCTGGTTTTATATTATTTCAATTATGTATCATTTAACAGGAGCCAGGTTAAACAAGTGGCCCTGAATTTCTCACACTTAGGAAGCTGGAGAACCCCAGTCCACACCTGGACCTGCATTTCCGAGCTTGCGCTATAATAGGGCAAACCAAGACAATGTCCAAACACACCCCCTTACCCCTGGGAAAGTTCAGATCCAGATTCAGATTGGAACTTTGCAGGTTGAACCAAGCCCTTTTGTAATTACCACTTAAATACCTGTCTCGTTTCTGTAAGTTATGCAAACCTTTCTAGGGAGAAAAAAAAAAAATAAGTACGGCAGAGCGGAGGACAATGCAGCTGGAAACTGAGCCATTACACTTTACCACTTTGATGGCAAGACTCTTACGCATTTTGGTGCCAATGCAGAGAGAGTTATATATGTTAATCTAGGAATAAGCAGCAGCCACAAAGGCTCAGAGAATTAGGCTGAGATGGTTGTGAACTTTCTAGTGATGTAAATTTGCTTCAGTACTTGTGAAAATTTGTTGGTTTAACCCACTCATAGAAATGTAGCATTACAAGTAATATTTTTCCTCAGGTATATGGGCATGCTTCCAAACAGAAGACAAAGCAAGAAAGTTAAAATAATTAAAGCCAGCATTTAGAGCATGCACCTAATTCCAGCTTAAGACTCACCCTTTGCTTTCCCCTTTCTCGAGCTATGATCCACCTATACTGCTATCACCTCATTTGGGAGGACAGCAGGGAGACACAAGTTTGCGATCTCTCTTGCTCTAGCCAGTAAATAGATGAGGGGTTCAAACCTTGGAACCTGTGAAATAAGATTTCTTGGGTTTCAGCCAGTTTCTCTCCAAATTGTGAGCAGTAAACCACAATCTTAACCAATTTTGCAGGCTTGGAACTTTGCACAAGACGACGTAGTATTTTCCAAGCAGCCTGAATACAGATGTAATGCAGAATAAGGAACCTGCACACAATCCTGTTGTTCTGAATTTAGCTAGAATTTTTAGTTCATTTTTGGGCCAAAGTCCAACACAGTGATCTTCCATTCTGTCAAAGCAATTTGTCCATAAGAGATGGGCAGAGTTGTAGATGAACAGATTTCAGTTTGGCTAATAGAGCATTTCTAAAGTCAAATGCAAGGAAGCCTAGATAGAGAAGACCTGTCACTGAGCACAGGTTTACCTTAAGAGTTTTACAGGTTATAGACTCCATAGCGAAACTCCTACCCAAAAGGCAAAACACATCTTTTCAAAGATTTGTAAGTAATGGGAAAATAAATGCTCAAGGAGAGTTGAACCTTATCTGCTAAAAAGGAGAAGGTAATAAAGGTCAGGGTATTTAGAAATCATCTTCAGTTTAGAGTTGCACAAAAAGCTTTATTTTGATCAATGTGGAAGCACTCTCAAGCTGTGAAAGCATTGTCCTCTTTGTTCCTGCACCATCTTCAGAGACTGATTTATTCCTGTCCTCCCCAACACTCCCCAAAGTGGTTTAATTTGCAAGGCTAGACAGAAATCATGAGGTGTCATATGACTTAGAAACACACCCTGTTGTCATCAACCCTGACCTACAGAACTAAGCCTTAATTCCTTCAGTTTTGTCCCTGCTGCAAACAATCACAGAATGGTATGGGCTGGAGGGGACCACTGGAGATCACCTAGTTCAAATCCCCCTGACAAATCAGATTCACCTAGAGCAGGTTGCACAGGATTGTGTCCAAGTGGGCTTTGAAAGTTTCAAGAGGAGACTCCACAATCTCACCGGGCAGCCTGTTCCAGGGCTCTGTCACCCTCACAGTAAAGTTTTCCTTACATTTAGATGGAACTTCCTGTGTTGCAGTTTGTGCCCATTGCCCCTCATCCTGACACTGGGCACCACTGAAAAGAGACTGTCCCCATCCTCTTGACACCTGCCTTTTGCATATTAATAAGCATTGATAAAATCCCCTCTCAGTCTTCTTGAGGCTAAAGAGCTCCAGGTCTCTCAGCCTTTCCTCATCACAGAGATGTTCTAGCCACCTATCATCTCTTTAGCCCTCCACTGGACTGTCTTTCTTGAACTAGGGAGCCCAGAACTGGACACAATACTCTTGATGTGGCCTCACTGGGGCAGAGGGGAAGAAACACCTCCCTCGACCTGCTGGTCACACTTTTTAATGCACACCAGGATACCACTGGCATCCTGTGACAACTAGTTTGGCAATGCTTTCAATTGTCTCAAGTCAAAAATCTTCAGTTCACTTCCAGATTGGCTGAAATTGCCAGAAGAAGAAAAAACAAAAACAAAACTAAAATACAGGAAAAGACTTAAAAGGCCCTCTATTCAAAGGCTCTGGAGGGAGCTGCTAAGATGCAAGTCAAGTATACTGTTGTTAAAGTACAATTTCCCCTGTATCAGATTTGACCATTTCTCCCTTGAGTCGAGTTCCTCCCCACCCTCATAGGCAGAGTGTCTGAATTCCTTGGAGGAAGGCAGTATTTCCCTGGTATTGCGGCATCTTTTCTGTTCTGCTGCTGTTCTTGCTACCCTGCTGAGATAACAACCAAAAAGTCATTTCTTAATGACTGTATTAACTATGTAATACTTTTATCTTGAAAAACAAGTATATTCCAATCCCACAGTGTCAGAATTCATCTTCCTATTTTTTTCATAGACCTCATTAAATCAGCAGCAGCAGGGACAACACTGCAATTCCTCTTTGGCCTCAAGTCCGTTGGACCCACTGGCCACCTTGCCTCTAAACAGTGTGTGTAAATGCCACACATTTACACACAGACCTGTTTATTTCACAGCAGACCATTTCAAACCACAGCATTTTGCAGCACACAAGCTGCAAGCCCACCCTCGCCAGCCACATGGGCATGGTTAAAACAGGCTAGTTCAACTACTTGTTGAGGAATGAGAAGAGGAGCAAAGCTCAGAGCCCTGGTTGCACTCAGTTTCAAAACTGAGTCTCCAAGGCTCATCTTGACCAGCAGATACCTTCACGGGTCAACTAGTGTAGAAAAACCTCGCTGTAAATGCAACCCAGCAACTATACAGCTGTAAACCCAGCACTTCCCTTTTTCTCTAGGGAATGGATCAAGGTAATGAAGTGAATAAAGATGAATTAGGCCCTGCACCTGTGGAGCAACAGTTGTATCCAAGTGCACATCAAGAGAGGCTACAACTAAGTTACAGAAGATACGGTAGGGCATCTTGTACCAAGACGGAACACTGTCCATATTAATAAAGGGAGAAACGGAAGGCGAGGCAGAACACTACACTGCTGCTCCAGGCACTCCTGGAAGGGTATGCAGAGAGGACAGGCAGAATACAGGAAAACAGAGCAGCTATATTATGAGGGCTGGGTAAGTTACAGTCCTTCATCAGGAGTTGGAGCACACACTATTAGGAATGTTTGCTGGGTTTTTTTTTCCAGAGCAGAAACACCTCCAAAGTGTCACTGTTACTCACCCTGTGGAGTGGGTGATGAGATCAAGGAATCTGCAATAGCTATGATTGGGAAAGTTTAAAAATAGATTGAGGGAGGCAAAGTGGAAGAAGAGAGACTTTTTTATAGCTTCCTACTTGGTAGAAGACTACATTCTTATCTCATCCTGTAAGCACTAGAAGTATGATAGATAATGCAGGATTTTAAACCACAGTATCTTAATTTTGCAACCATCTTCCATTTGGCTCACTGCCTTATGTGACATTTGAAATAAAACAGGGAGCAAAAAAGTTTCCGCACAAAGAAATATTTCACTTAAGGTACCATATATTTTATAGCGAGATTTTAGCACTTGACATTGCCCCAGACATGGAGAAAAGTTTGCAGAAAGCTCTATAGCACTGTCAACAGCTGCCTGCTCGCTGTTGGCAAAAGCAACCACCACCATATGATAGTTTACCTTCGCCTCTCTGTTTTGATTCTACCTTCAATATATCATATCTTCTTTCAGGAGCCTCTGCTTTGATGTCAAGTATTCTCTGTTCCCCCACCAACGCGCACACTCCCTCTTTGACTGCCTCTCCTGAAAGGCTGCTCAGAGTCCACAACCAACTCCACCTTGGCACTTCTAGGCTGTGAAATAGGACAAATACCTGCAGCTGTGGGAAGGTGAACACAACTGAAATGCCCACAAATACATTGCAATTCTGATCTTAACGCTGCCTTACTAAATGAGGAAGAAAAATAACAACTGTTATGCAGGCTTCATGTAAGTAATGATCAGATCCCTAGCTTTGGGAAGCTTTTAGAAGTTACCTAAATATGTGGTGCCCTACGGCAAGAGGCATGAAGGGTGTGATTGGAATCTCGCAGTCTCCCTTCTCTCCGCAGCATTACTTTATTTCATGAGGTATATGATTACACATTCCCTTTCACTCCTCACTTTCCAGGTCTGGTCTCTTCAAGGTAAAGACTCTATAAATTCCCCCACATCTTCAAGGAATATGGTCTGTAAGTGGGGGGGTGGAGGTGGAGATGGCAGCAAATTTCCCAGATCAATGGCCATTTGAAATTCAGACATATGGCTGAAGCCCTACAGCTGGCATGTGTTAATTATCACACGTGTCCCCTGTAAAGCAGTCTGTTAAACACAAAAAGAAAACAGAAGAGAAAAAAGCCTTTCCAAGGGATTAAGTAAATAGCCTAAATTTTTGACCCTGCTTCCCCAGACACATGCCTGTGTGTAAGAACACAGGTTCCCTTCCTTTCTCCTGACACCTGTGTGTTTCAGGAAGCACAAGACCCCTTCCATCTCTAGACATGTGCATTGTACATATCTTAAAGTGTACTTTCCCCTTTCCAGCTCCCCCTTCCCACTGCCTAGCTTCTTCTCTCTCCAGCCCCTCTCCCCTTCTCCTTTAGAGAACTAATTCCTGGCTGACAACCAGGTTAGTCTTGGGCTTACAATACGCCTTTTCATTTCCTTGCAGGCAAAGGATACCCCTCTGCTATGTCTGTATTGCATGTGTGCAAATGAGGGGAAGGGGGGGAACTAACAGTATTTTTTCACTGTTTGTTTCTGAATTTTTTTTCCCCCCAGGATCATTAAGAGTAGAGGCTCAGAGCTTTAGTGAGTGAGCACAACTCTGCTCTCTAATGATATTTTCCCATCTAGTTCACCCCAAGATCTGACTTTAGTCTAAATGAAATTTTATATTTGATTGTGAAACTGAAGGATAGGTTTTCTATATGAGAGGAGGAATGGAGAAGAATGGAGGGAGGGAGATAAGCAGGGTAACTAAACAGTGCTGGATGGACCTCCAGAATCTAACCTGCTTTAGAAGGAAATCTGTACGTACAGAATACACCATGTCTTAAAAATGTACACAGGGTACAAGTGACACCACATTCTCAAAATAAATAAAAAAAATTTTAAGAGGATAAAATTAATTCCTCAAAGTTACAGACTACTGGACATCTACAGATTGTTCAGAACAAGACCAAGACAAATGATCTTAAAAAACATCATCGTTTAAAGGTGTATTTGTGAGCAGCTGAACAATCAAGTCCTTGCACTTTGCTGCAGCACCTAAAAGCACCAGCAAAATGTGAGCACCAGGCTAACCACAGTGACACATAATAAAAGACAGACACAGCTTGGAGAATTTCAGTCTGTCAGGAAGACTTCTCCCATCCCTAGCCTTTATCAAAGCACTTTGCAATACATCTCCCAGGATGAGTTCATGGAGAGAATCTATTGTTCCAGCTAGATCTGTTCTAAAGAAGCTTTAGGTCCCGTAGAAGTCTCAGGAACTTGAACAAACACTGTGGTTGCCTCTCCAGCTTCCCCTATTCACAAGCACACACACTCTGCATGCATTCAAGCACTCTCATTACAATTTCACACTTTCTCTCTGAGAGAAACCTTGACAGAGCTCATGAGGCAAAGGAGTTGAAAGGAAAGTACAGCTGCGGGACTAGAAGAACCCCTGCACCCATGACAAAATACATTTCCTGGTGCATTACACTGATTTGAAAGAAAACAACACTAATGTTCAGATGTCTAGATCCTTCTGCAGGATGCAAATATTTAAAATAGGGTCCTGTTAGGCTGGTACAAGAAAACAACTTCTAGCTTCATTTATCTGCAAACCCAGCAATTTCTCCAATTTATCCTCAGGTTTATTTTTAAGAAAGAGCTACAGAAGCCAGGAAGTCTAGGACTATTAATTTCAAAGTCATAACGAGGCTGCTTTAAAGGATCTAGAGAATACATTGCATAACAGTATAACATCTTGGCATGCTGGTTCACACACTCAAAGAGCATGGGAAGAATTTTTTTTAACAACTCTTTAAAAAAGAAAAGGTGTTGAGGCCACATAGCCACAAAGTATTTAAACAATAAAAACAACCCAGAGACTCCAGAACTATTCCATTTCTCTCCAAGCTGTAATGGGTCAGACACCAGAAATCCTTGTATAGCACATAAACAGTTAATAATACCTTAACAGATGTTGCTTAATCAATTGTTAGTCTGCTTATTAGATCTACTCACCAGGCTGCTCGATACTATGACTTAATCATTTAAAAACCTTTACAGCTGTCCTTAAGACATTACAGACATGAGTAGTCTGTAGATTGCTGTAATAACACTTGTAAACTACAATTTTATTAAGTCATATTATATAGACTAACCTACCGATTAGAACTGTTGCCTTATAGATGAAAGCAGATTTCTTGCATTATATCAAAAAAAACCCAAAACAAAACAAAAAACCCCTTTAAAACAGAATTTGCTTTCTGCCAATGAAGCTTTCTTCAGCCTCAAATTTGATACATATGTTCTGAGGCCCACAAAAAGTATGTCTTGATGAAAACTAAACAATTTCAGACAAGTCAGTGATGTGGGGACCCAAAAGGATTGTTTTTAATTCGACTGTTTATGTAGCAAGCTTGAGGTCGAATTTTTCTTCTAGAGCTTAGTATTTCAGAAAAACTGTTTTATTTCTGAGATATATCAAAGTGTTTCCAAGAACATTGCTCTACTCTGGAACAGTGATCCAGTGTACACAGTGCTGTAAAATTACATTCCCATGTTTTCACAAAAATTGTTCACAACTCCCAGTTAAAAGCTGTTAAAAGCTGGGTTCTCCCTATCTTATAAAATCTATAATACTTGCAAACTACAGTCTGCCACATCTATGAAATTCGCTTGCAGGAATTTAGTAAACAATTTTGTAGATCATGTACAATATAATGGTAGTGACAGGAACCAGACAGAATTCTGAATATCTACAAACTGGCAAACCTACTGATTAACTGTATTTTTAACAGAACTACTCTTATAATAGAGAAGCAAACTTCAGTTCCACCAGTAAGCTTGCTTGGAAATATAAATATGAGCTAACCAAAAAAAAAAAAATCTTATGCACTACAAATTTCATCTACAGAATTTTTTACTCATAGCCCACACAGGTATTTGTAGGACAATGTTTTTGTTGCCCTGACCTCTCTCCCAGCTACTTCTCAGTCACCTGAGTTTTTATCCCAGTTTCATGAAAAGCAGCACACATCCGTGTTTCTCCCAGAGATGATTTCCCACCCCCTGTTAAATTTTGTCAGGGTAAACTGAGAAGCTGCCACCATCAGCACGTGGGAGGACACATCAACCTTTTGCAGATCCAGAGGACTTGAAGCATTCACGTAGCACATGCACCGCAAATCTGCTGCCTTCATGAAGCAGACTTATTATACAGGCATAGCACAGTCTGACTTTCCATGTAGCTACCCTACACATGCAGCTCTGTCCAGAGGTGTCATAGGATCATTTAGGTTGGAAAAGACCTTTAAGATCATCAAGTCCAATCATTAAAATTGTATGTGCACACTTCACGTACTTGTGTGTATTTTACCCAGAAAAGACCTGACAGAAACATGTCAGTACTGGCTTAGGAATATGGTATACCCACCATAAGAGGGACATGAATGTGTTGGAAAGAATCCAAAGGAGGGCCACAAAGATGATCCAGGAGCTGGAGCACCCCTGCTACAAGGATAGGCTGAGGGAGCTGGGATTGTTGAGCCTGGAGAGGAAGAGACTCTGGGGGTCCATTACAACTGCCTCCCAATACCTGAAGTGAACCTACAGGAAGGCTGGAGAGAGACTCTTCACAACAGTGTCCAGCGATATGACAAGGGGAAATGCTTTTAAACTGAAGGAGAATAAGTTTAGACTGGATCTCAGAAAGAAGTTCTTCAGTACAAGGGTGGTGAGACTCTGGAACAGATTGCCCAGAGGGGTTGTGGATGCCCCCTCCCTGGCGGTGTTCAGAGGCAGGCTGGGTGAGGCCTTGAGCAACCTAAGCTAGTTGAGAGGCATCCCTGCCCATGGCAGGGAGGTTGGATTAGATGATCTCTAAGATCCCTTACAACCTAAACCATTCTATGATTATGTGACAAGTTTTAGCAGGTCAGAAAGCAATTTTTGTGTGAAAATCCTCCTTCATCCAGACACACAAATTAGTGTATTATTTATGTAGAAATAAATACATAAGAGATCCAGAAGAACAGTTTGGGTAGCACTGCGGAGTTAGTACCTGACAATGTTCTCTAAGAAATTCATTACAAGATGGCAGTCACCAGCTAGATCCATCACTTGATTTCATACTGCCCAATAAACTTGTATTTCTTTCACCATACTGATGAAGCCTATAAAATATTTCTCTTTCCTGTATTATCTACAAGCTGATAAAGTCATCACAGAGCATTTCTCATTATTTATAAGTTTAGAGAGTCAGGAATAACTGGGCACTTGAAGCTTGGTTTGTGTTATAGCACTGCTTTGTTTCAGATTTGACCAGTACCAAGTTGAATCCAGAAAGAACTGGAGAAGGTAAAGACCAAAGTCTCAGTCTCAGGGTTTGGTCACATTTCAACTTGACGTTTTTGTCAACGATATAATCTGTCTTCTGAGATGTACAAATGACTGTGGTGGAAGCGTGCTCCCCTCCCATCAAGCAGACGGCAGGTGAATTAGTGCCAGATGCACCTGACTTCTTACCACTAGCAGACAAAGCTTCCAGGTCTCCAGGTACAAAAGGTTCCATTTACTTACAGCAGCACAAGCTGTCCTCTACTTGGGTTTGCCTGAGGAGAACGTTCACCCTTTACTGCTCAGTCTAATTACTAACTCAGACTAATGCCTGATTCAAATTGCTCAGTCTACTGGCTGCACAACAAGGCCATTAACATTTTCTAGAGGTAAGGCTCTTGGAAACCAGCAGGAAGAGAGTCACAGAATGGGCCAACTTGCCCACAGTTGCAGGGGAGAATTTCCCTGCAATGAAGCCCATTTCTCACAGTTAAACCCATAAGGGATCCCAATTCTAGATGTTTGATTGATGGGAATTTTAAGTTGTTCATCTTAGGTTCCTCAAATTGCTTCAGTGTTTCCTTGTAAGCTACAAACTCATGGGGCAAAGCTTTTTGCAACTCCATACAAGATAGTCAGTGGAAAGAGAGCTCAGCCTGGGCTTTGCCTTTTGTGGGGTCATCAGAGCTGCTTACATTTCACCAGCACCACTGTACCTGCCCCAGGGTGAGGGAGCTGCATATGCTATTGTCAGTTTTTGCAATGTGGAAACAAAGCAAGTCAAAACAGGCCTGGAACTTCATGCACTGCAAGAGACTTGATGAAAGAAAAAGGGAGTTCATATCACTCAAGACTACGTGACTGACACTGAGTTTATCCAGCCCATATTTATAATGTACTTGCATCATCTTTTAATTCCAGGTTACAGAGCCAAACCTCCTTTCCCATTTCCTTCATTCAGATGATTTAAAAATGGTGTCACCACCTCTCACACAGTGTCCAAAACAGTTAACAACCACTAACAAATGAATATACTCACTTATATTTTTTTTCCTCTTCACTCATTTCCAGTCTTTTCATTTTCAAGGCACTCAGTTTCCAGTTTTAAGAAGGAAGACCAAGTGACTTTATGAAGATGCAAAGTCACAGCTGCATTTCACATTCCTCCGTCTCCTGACCAGCCTACTTTTTAAAACCTGCTTGATGACAACAAAAGACACTACTCCTGGCTGCAATATGGAAATCTGTAGCTTTGAGCTCCTAAAGCCCCAGCATTCCTCAGATGAAGAAAATAAAGTTTTGCTTTGTTTCGTGTTTGCTTGTTTTGTTTCAAACGTGTGGCACAATTTCCCTTTGGCTGGAAAGGAACGTTCTGCATTCTTTAGGCAGGGAAGAAATCCAGTTATGTTGGCTCCAAGGATGTCTTTCACTGCTTCTTAAAACATTAACAACCTCTCAGTGGGAGAGAGGGGGGAGATCCAGCCCTCTAGGGGACAAAAAGCATCTTCCAAGTCTCTCAGGCCTTTCAAACTAAGCAGCAACTGGAGTAAATTAGTGAAAGAAGGTCCTTACGAGAAAGGATTATACAAGGAACAACCCGAAATAAGGAACAGACAGCAGCAGAAATCTGCAGGTTCTAGATAGCCTAATCCCACCCAAGAGTAACTTCACTCTTTGTCAAAAGTCCTGGAAACTCTTCTTCACTTCCAGGCTGAAAGAACAAGTGGTAAACATCTGAGCTGTGAAGTCCAAACACTGACTGTGTCCTAGAGAACCTGGGTTTCTGTTCCATCTTGTATGAATACACCTCCATCTCCCAGGTCTGTTCTGCCTTCCAGCAACAGAGCACTTCTCAGACACAGAACAAATCAGTAAGTTCTGCTTTAAAGTTTTAAGTTTGGTGCCAATTTAATTTGATTTCAATTACCTTACAGGGCAAATTGTACGAGTAACTGGCATTGCATCATACAGCAATATCAGCAATGTAAATAGAGGCAACCAGAGCACGGGATTTAAAAGTAAAAGGATTTCTTGCCGGCAGTCATGCCTGTTCTCTGCAAAAGCTCTACAGAGCCACTTTGGTAACTACATGCCAAGCCACGTGACCATAAATCTGTTTCATTTTCTCTTCATCAGTAGTGAGATCCTGTGAGTGAAATAGCATGTTTCTTCACATCTTCTGGTCACTCCATCACACCTACTTACCCCTAGAAATTAGGGCTAAACAGAGTGGAATAGAGGCCAAAGGCATTTGGAGAAAGTTATTACCAATAACCAGCCTTTTTCTCCTTGCAATATTAATTTGTCTCTTCTAAAGAAGATGCTAGTAAAGTCTTCATTTAATACCCAACAGCTTAAGCCTACCCATCTGTGCTGTTTCTAAGGCAGAGCAGCCTCCATCCAAAAAACTATTTTGCCCTGAAGACTTGAAAAGCACCATCGTCACACAAAATTTATTAGCTCCATATTTTACATTCCTGTATGAAAGGGACAAAAGAAATCACTTTTTGGATTCTTAGCTATTACTTTTTCTCCTAAAAGCACATATTCTGTGCCAGATAATGCTCTCTGACTCAGACCTTCATCCAGGGATGGAGAGAGGAGTCTGCTGTGCAGTGGGAAATGTCCCAAAGCTCCCAAGTCAGGTGTCAGTTGCTCAGACTGATGTCAGAAGTTTCCAGGATGCACCTCTACAAAAGAAAGGTGATCACTAACCCAATTCCTGATGGACCTCTCCTCCTGCTGACCTTTTGTCTTCTTGCAAAGGGCAATCTTTGCAGAAAGAGTCTGAACACTCAGCTGGTTATACGCACGCTGGCTAGACACCAGTCTTCAGAGAAGCCAGACCTCCAGCAATCACCTTGCTTCAAGGAAGCCAGACTACTCTTGGTTCCAACTTCCTTACAATAGGACGTGATACTGGAATTTTGAATCAAGGTAACCAAAGTCAAGAAAAAACACTGATAAGAAAGCCCAATTAATTTTTATGTTATGCACTCATCACTAGCTGAAAAAGTTATACTAAGTCTATCAAATTTTAAACCAAATTATTCGTGTGTCAGAAAAAAAACAACCCTCTCGATTTTAAAAATACCTATTTAATAATTTTTCTAACATGATGGAGAAAGGCCAAAGTGACTTGTGCAGGGGCAGATATGAACAGGTTCAGAGTCGGACAGGACAGAAACTTTACATGATAGCTTGAAGCATGATGGCCCAGAAAGAAACATTTCCTTGACAGGCTGTTTCTGCAGCCACCTGGCCAAGTGTATTATTCTTGAAACAGGGTGCACAGGTAGCACCAGGGAGAACTGGTTTATAATACAAATTTTAGATTAATTCATTCCATTAACAGTTCTCTTTTATTACACATTCCAAACTGAGCTAATACAAGTTCAGATATTTTCCCCATTTGTTCCTCTTTCTTCTGAAACCCAATGGCAACTGCTTCCAATTCTAGAAAAACAGATCAGGACTACTCAGGTAGGAAGTCTACAAACAATCCTCACTAAAAAAAAAAAATACAGATTTCAAGAGCTACTTGATTTGCTTGTACTTCAGGCTAGACTAGGAATTATTGCATTAACAGAACGATAGCAATGTGTTCGGGTGCCAATTATATTAACATCTAATTACAGGTTTATGGAAACATATCCTTATCTAAAATAAGAAGCAGGCTTCAGCATTCAGTCTTAAAGAGTTTTCCTTGCATCTTTCTTACCCTACCTTTTTCTAGGCTACTGTACACAACCAACAGACCAGACAGCAGATATGCTCAGAATGCATCACTGCTCCAAACATAGCAATTGGTAATTCCCGTTAAGTGTTCTCAAGACTGGATTGACAGTTACATAATAAAAGATGTTATTCAAATTAAAGTGTTGACATAGCAGCCATTTTCCTGTGTTTTGAAGTGTCAGGAATAATTGAGTTAGAGAGCTAGCTGCAAAAATCCTGCTTCAGATACTGAAACAGGAACTTCCTCCATGAAACAGCTTTCATCCACACCAGCAGGAGTGAGGATGCATTCAGCACTGTTTTGCTGTAGTAAGGAGACCAGCTCAAAAGTTGACTCTGAATGGGGGGTAACGGGGAGAAAGACTGAAAATCAGGGTTGGGAGAAGGCCTAAAGACAAACTTGACTGCTTCTCAATGCATATATTTCAGTGGTCACCCCTTTCAAGACTACTTCCATGAATGCACATCAGAGGACACAGAGAATGGCTACAAATACACAAAGGAACTGCTGCTTAGGACCCCAGGTTCTGAGTTATCTCAAGGGACTTTGCTTGCCAGCTGCTATTACAAAACAAGTTGCTGAAGCACAGGACTCCACTCACCTTTCCTTCCAGAATTACCCTGGCTTGATGGTTTATCAGTTACAGAACCTAAAGGGGAAGAAAAAAAAGAAATGAAAAAAATTACATCTATTTAGATGCTGCATGATCACACAGGACATGTCACATTAATACAGTCAGTATCTCAACCCAAAAAGTGTCTTTTTAACTTGCCAACAGCTCTGTTTAGGACTCAGAAAGCCTATGGTTTCATGCAACTCACTGGGATAGCATAAAACAGTTTTATGTGTTAAGATGTTAATTTAGGATGAGAGTAAACAAGGAATCTTCAGTAGCTAGATCCAGTGATTTGGAAGAGTTCGAGAGCAGTGTGCTAATAAGAAACCTGGAATAAATCCCAGGACAAGAAAAAGATCAGTAAGAGTCACTTCTTTCGTCTGCAAATGTCAGGAAGAACAAAGCAAAAACAGGTGTGGAGAACATTCAGGAAATGCAAGGGCAGTATTCTAAAGGAAAGGAATTAAGTGGGACAATTTGCAGAAAATGGATTTCAACCAACCCCTGAACATCCCCAGCTGTTTGAAAAGGGACACTGAACAAGATTCAGCATGTACTTGAATAGAACACATCTTGGGTGGTTTTGGTTTTTTTAATATAACTTAGAACTTTACATAAAATATATGATTCTACACTTGTTTCTGCAGTTTCCTTTAGTGCTCCATCACACAGTTTTCCACTAAAACTTGAACTAATGAAAACTTTTTGAACAAATCCATTACCAAAGTGTACAAAAATCTATGACAATCTTTTTTCTTTTGGATTAGCTTTATTCCCAGGAAACTCGTTCCTTTTGTATGCCGTTACTAAACAGTTCCAGGGGTTACTGGTCCTTCAAGAAACATGAATCAAAAGTCAGCTCTGACAGGTCCAAGAGTCTGGTCAAGACAAACTCTAAACATCAACTCTATTGCCCATGCACTTTCACTTGCAGATCAGTTTATCAGAGATCCAATGCTGAATTACAAATAGGAAGCACATACACAATATTAGTCATCGTAAGCTCAATATCTGTGTGTCCTACAATACACCATGACTTGATTTTCCCAGTAATATAATTTTATAAACAGCTTAAGACTAAATGAACAGATCAGCAAAACTCTTAAAACATGCCCTACCAAAACCTTTTACTGGAAATGTCATATTCAAGCCAAATTGCTGTAGCATTTCACCTTACACTAAAACAGGATATTAATCTTATTTCCTTTCCATGTACCTGTGAAACACCAAGCATCCACTCACGCTACACTCACTGGTTCCCAGACAGTTCTCCCTACTCAACTCAACCCCAAGTCACTATGTTTGCTTATTATCACAAAACACCCTACAATCAAGAGGACACAAAATAAGGTGATAAGTATTAAAAACCAACGAGGTTTGACTGCTGTCATGCTCCCATCTAAAGGGCAAACACTGTGAGGTATTAGAGTTAAAATACATTAAACACCCACGTGATGCAGACTGCAGAGCATGAAGCCAGATGCAGCAGTAGTGCCTACATGGTATCGCTGAACACATTAGAAACACACTCCTATGCTTGCTGTCTTTTTATTGTTTTGGGGGTAGGGGGCAACAAAGCAGTGTCAGGCTGAGTTCCCAGAAGCATGTCACTTCATAAACCCATGAGTGACAGCCTGGTTCTGGACCTCCATTGTCTGAGCTGTGGTACGATCCCAGTGCTGTCCAGCCCCATGACAGAAACATGGGGATCCTGGAACCAAGCTACGTGACTAAAAGACCAAATCCATTCTAACAGCAGGACTCCAGCTCTGGGGTTAGCAGTCAACAACTACCAATTTCTCACAGAATCACCTTAACAAACTTATAATTGAAGTCACTCTGAAGGCAAAATAACTCCACGGCCCACTAAATGGGGCCCAACAGCTGCTTCTTTAAAATACACCTCATGGGAAAACGTTATCCCATCTGTTAAGGGAGTATCTGGTTTTGATGTACACAGCTACACTGCAACTCTTGCCTTGGCTACCTCAGGCTGTTACCTTAGTGTTTTTCTCAGTGAGCCTTGCAGCAATGTCTGTACCCCAACTGCAGGGTGGACACACCACAGTCTGAGCTCCCTTGGAGCTTCCAAGTGCCAGCAAACACACGGGGAGTTCTAAGCACCGCTGCAGTGTTAGATCAGGTCAACTGGCCAAGTCACCTGAAAAGAATAAGCACTCTCAACAGGACACATTCTCCCCAACCCCCTTCGGTTATCAAATCAGTTTTGTTGAAGCCACTCCCACAGTACCTGAACATACAGGAGTTTTGTTCTGTACAGAAGAGCCGCTAATAGGTTTGCCATCAGGCGTCACACACCAGCAGTATCCAGTGTAGGTATGGCACTGCACCTGTTTAATAAAACAAAGAGTAGGCATTTAATTTCTCACTGTATCACCCAATACTTTTATTATAATCCAGCATTTTAGTGTAAATCCCAATCCAGGGGCATAAAACCCACATGCCTTAGAAAGAGGAGGTCACATAGAAGAGTATCTTTGACGTGATCTTTTCTTTCTCCCCTCACCTCCCTCCATGAAGAAAGATTATTTCCACCTGCTCTAGCTGCAATTCAGGAGTCAAAAGAAGTTACAAGCAGTCAGCTGAAAATACTTCAGTCTGGGGATGCAGCAGTAGTGTCTTGGCTCATTCCACCCTCTGCTAAATCCCATTTACTATTTACCATTAAATAGTTGCCCCAGTGAATCCCAGCTGGGATGTGGGAAGGCCAGGCTGGCCCAATTCCACAACCACTGCTTGAAAAGAGCATCTGTGGGTGTTTTGAGAGAATTCTGTTCAGGAAACATGGCTGGAAAAATGCAACACTGGCTAGTTACGTTAACAAATCTTCTCCAGATAGATTTAAGCTCTTTCCTGTTACTAAGTCAACTTAAGCAGTAGGAGGAAGATGCAACATGCTTGCTCTTCATGTATCGACAAGGACATAAGAACATTTGATGAAGGGTCTAATGGGCCAAAAGGTACACAAAAAATTCATCTTGCTTAACTTTAAAGCTCTGCTTCTGAACTGAACATCTAGAGTTACCCAGTTCTTTCCTTCACCACAGGACACCAGAATGACTAGTTCAAAGGCGGAACTCTAAAGTGAGAATAGATAAATCACTACCTAGCAGACCAATCTTAGTAACCTTTATGCAGATACTAGTTCAGTAGCACTATAGCTTTATCATGCTTAACAAGTCTAATTACAGCCTTTGCCTCAGCTTTCACAAAGTGGTCAGCATTCGGGTGACATCTGGGATGCCTTTGACCTCCCTTGAGACAAAAGTAAATGATCATGAGACTGGAATCTGTGTAAATACTAACAGGTTCCAAAATCCTATCTATCAAACACACTTTTGGTTGTGACTAGTGTGCACATTGGTATTTCGAGCATCTTGAACTGGTATAGAAATGCCTACATTCCTGTAAGTTAGAAATAGCAACTTTAATACATTTCTGAAAATAAATTTAAAAAAACACCGTAAAAGGAGATAACTTCAGAACCTGCTTTTTATTTTAGCTCTAAATTTAATTCTGCCCATTCTCTCTTTTTCCAAACAATTCCATTGAAACCATTTTTCCATTCCACCCCTCTCCACACAGAAGAGTGATGGGGTGTTTGTGCTGTCCCCTTCATTAGGGATCCTTCAGAGCTAAACCAGTCATTCCCCATTGCTGACAGCTGGCTTCGATTCCCTAAGGTAGCAGAGTTTGTTCAGAGATTTAACAACAGTCTTTTTAAAAGGCTTTGAGTATCATATAAAACATGATCTAAGAGCAATTATAACACAGTACCATGTGTTTATCTTGGGTTTTACTCAAGTGCAAATCAATCATTTTGCCTCAAGCAAACTCACTTTTAGCAGCCAAGACCAACAGTAATCTCATGCATTCACGTTACTAAAGTCACTGTCACCAGTATCTGTGGCAGGACATTAATTTTTATTCTCTCAATATATCACAAAATTAACTGCAAATTACTCGAAAGCACTATGAATATAATTAGCAATAACCAAGTTTCAAAATATTCCTTATTGCACAATCTAATCAATTGCACATTCAAAACAAGAGTGATGGAACTGCTTTGATTTCTGCATTCGGTGTTTATCTTTGCTAATCTCACACACACTATTGTATTCCCAACAGCACAAGAAGCTGTCTTTACATTTGAGCATTAATTGCAAAAATCTTACCCAGAGATGAACCTAAATTCCAGGATAGGGTCTTGAATTTGTAGGGTAAGACCATTCCATACTACATTACAGAAAAAATGCAATGTACCCAGCATTTAAAAAATTCAAGTGCTAGTGATTTGACAGTCCTTCAAAAAAGAACAAATTACATGGCAAAGGAAACAAAAAAAATGCATTGCTGTAAGTTTAGGATAGATGCATTACCTAAGAGCATGTTATGCAACTCATCCCAATGGAGACCTACCAATTACATACACTCATTTATGCAAGCCAAGCACATTACATCAGTAAAAGTGAAGTAATTTTGTAAATAACTAAGCTGAGGAATGCTGGTCTTCCTTGGACTGGTATCCCATGACCCCTTCTCCCTCCTGACATCATTAAGAAAAAAAAAAAATCTCAGATTGACAGCACTTTCACAAAAAACACATGTTCTACTGCAGCACAAAAGGACTTCCCTACTATGGATAATAGCAGCAATTAAATCTTATCCTAAAGGCCAGACAACTACCCATGAAGAACAGACACTTCAGAAACCTCAAAAATCACTGAAGCTGGCATTCCTGAAAGTCTGCAAGTTGCAAGATGCTGCCTCTCACCATGATACCTGACCAGGTCTCCGCATATCTAGATGTCATAACAACAGTGGCCTACAGCCTAGACTTCGTAGCCTAAAGGCTGGGAAAAAAAAAAAAAAATATATATATATAAACAAACCCAAACTGGTATACTTTTCATCAGTTATATAGCACTGGTAAGGCACTGAAAAAATGTAGAGGCAAAAGCTGATCCATTATCATTTTCCAGTCACCGCGTGTAAACACAAACTCTGTAAAGTGTCAGCTATTCCAGAGCACCTGTAGTAAGCAATGTTGAAAATGCAAGTTTTTACTTTAATTTTTTCCACTGAGCTTCTAATGATCTTAGGTTTGAATTTTTGTTTCTAAATCCGATTTAAATATTCTACCTGAAATTCAACCTCATTCTAACCCTACTCCCATAGTAGCAAGACTTAAATACTGTTATTATCAGAAAAGTAACCATGTAAGAGTGACACCTGTTTACTGGACAGATCTAATGTTCAGTTACTGAGCTAATTTGGATGTATGAAGGGAGAATAGAAGCAAAGCAGTAATTCTGTGATGACTGAAACCAGTTTATGTGGAGTTACAGAAGGAAGTTTGCTGTAAGACACTTGAGAGCGCCTTGGACAAGCAAGGAACAGAAATGCTTAGACTGGCCTTCCACTGCTGTCCAGATGAAGAGTTGGCTAACAATTCCTATCCCACTGCAGCTCAGATGAACATTTCCTGGCTTCCTCTATAAAGAGGGCAGAGGGGAGAAGTGACTAAAATCATTCCTCATGCATTCAAAGCAATACTTATGAAAGAAGAAAATGAAGGAATACTTCTTTGAGAGGAGAAAAAGCACATCCAATTTTTGAATGATACTGCTGAGGGTGAGTGTGGGCAGCAGAGCTACTCAGCCCGAGGCAAGTCTCCAAACCCTGGCTGCACCCAGGTGTCCCTTGTAAACACTGTAAAAACAGCTAAATAAATTGTTCCAAGCCAGCTAGTCTCACCAAGAGAGCAGAAGCTGCAGTGTCACACAGCAGTTCTTTAATCAAGCCTTTCCTTTGTCCAAGCCATTGAGGCACATCTAGAAAGTCCTCTGAACTCAAGTTAGTGGCACACAATCAGCACCCTGGCCTGATGGCTGCTTGGTCCTAACTCTTAAGCACTAATGCCCTTGTTCCCATTTAAGTGTCTTGCTGTACTGATTACAACCTGGATCTTGTCATACTTCCTGCTTAAGAGTCAGATGACTATTACCAGAAGCCTGCCTTGCCTTTACAGACAATTTTAAGGAGCTATGAATCAGTCTGCATCTTAAGTTTGAGCTTCTTTGGAACTGAAACCTCTTAAATATTTTTTTGTCACTTTTTCCTCTTCCCTGCTTAAATTTAATTCTTCCCAAATGATGTTGCGCAAATATTCCAACTAGGGCTTTATGCAGCTGCCACCTCCCACAAGTCTATGCACCACTCACAAAATGCTTGCTCCACTGGAATTTCACTATTCATACAACCAGGGAAAGAAGGGATTTGAAGCAAAGAATCTTAGCCATGGTCAAGGGCATTCCCAACACACACTCTAGCACAGATACCATTTTTAGCTCAGGAGAGGGATGCCCAAGAGAGGCTCTGTGCTTCTGACACAAAATGTGATCCTTTCAAGTTAAGAATGATCTTACACTGTCACTTTCCTTATGTATCTCCAGTCCTGCTTTAAGAACCTGCTCCTTTGCTCTCTTGACTGATGGTACTTTGAAGCAGTGCCATATACCATACAGGTTATCTTCAGCTCAATATAAAAATGAGAAATACAGTGAGAGCTGCAGGAAGAAAACAAGTGTGTAAATAGCAGACAGCTCTGCAGAGCAGTATTCAGAAAGCTCCAGCTACAGTCTTTTATAGAAGAGATATCTTTTAATAAAAAATATTTAAAAAAAAAAAAAAACAAAAAAAAACTCAAACCAAAACAACAAAACAAAACATAGCCAGACCCATTTACTAATTAAAGCCCAGATTCTTTATGAAGAGTATCCTTAATCTAGCAAGATTCTTTCCTTCTGAAAGGAGAGGTTAAGGCCTTCAGAGCTTAGTACTGCCAGAGTATGAGCACTGAATAATGGAATAATAGACAGCATCCAGAGAATGCGGGACATGTCTACACAGTGCCCCACAGCATCATGCTGCAGTAAGAAATGCATTTGTAATTCTTCCCAGCATCGTACTACACCGGTCAATGCAGAGTAATACACTTGGATTATGAAGTCACACTGAAGGAAGGCTGAGTGGGTTCCCCATGTCTTTAGAAAGGGGTCTGTTTGGGGGACTTAGGAGAAAGTAGTACTTTGTACGTGTGTTAGCATAGCACAGCATGAAACTATTGCTAGGGACCATAATATCTATCACTTTTTTTCCAAACAGGCTTGTATTGCCAGTTACAGGAGTGCTCTGGAAGCTGTGTGATAGCAGAAAACTGCTCTGGCAAACTCAGCCCACTCACTGGTCCCATCATAAGATGATAGGTTTGACCAGCGCTCTCACTTTAAGAGAAATCTCAGTCCAGCATTGTAACTGCACCAGCACTTGTAGTTTGGAGAGCCCTACGCTGAAAGAAACTCTCCAAGGAGACTTGCTCTCAGCCACTTGTATGCAGATTTGCAAGGAAAAGAAACCACAGCTAGACAGTGGAAGGTGGCACATGGCAAGACACATCACAAAAAGCCCCCCAAGATTATACCCCCAAAGCAGGGTTAACATTATTCATGTTCATATTAATCTGTCTGAAACGGATCCCGTTTAAAACCTCAGCAACCTTTTCTGAAAAACTGCTTGGGGGAAAAACTATGAAGAATGCAAGTCTCTCTCAGCCCATGGCAACAAGCCCAACAGCACTAGGCAGCAAAAGAAAGTGTGCAGATTACCCAATAGAGCCTGTTGTTTATGAAGAACAGATCACAGCAGGTTAAGTGCAGCATGGAAAGGGAATGGCATTTATGCAAAATAGAGCATAACAGCAAAAAGGAGAGAGCAAGTCTTGGGAACAGAAACTGGTTTTAGTCATGTTCAATTTTCCACAACAGTACGTGACCTCGGTTTTATACAATTAATCAAATTACTCATATCAAACAGACATTCTTATGTTGTGAACAAGTTCAGTTTTATCTGTGTGCTTATATTACCATGGGCTAAGTGCAGACAGCTTTTGTTACAGGAATTAATACTCATCACACAGACTAAAATATAAAGCAACAGCAATTCCAGAACAATTGGTCAGGTTTCCTATTCCCATTTACAGTAATCACATCATACCTGCAAGGCCACCACTTTTTCCATGCTGCAAATCCTTGCCATATTTTTCAGATGTGTAAGCAGTGCTAAAAAAGGATTTGATAAGATCTTTGCAATACATAAACTCCCAAAATAAGGGAAGCAGCATGCATGGCGCAGAGAAACAGTTATGAAAAGCAGTGAGCTGACAACAGGTGCCTGCTCCTCTTCATGCAGCACACCAACCCCATTATAAGCAGCCACACCTAGGAAGACTGGCCACCCAAGCAACAGAATCGGTGGCAACACTTCTTTTTGGTCTAGATTTTTACAGACGATGAAAAAGATAGCTTATGCAAGTGTTTAACACACACAGGATCTCTAAGGCAGGGTTTAAATTCAAGACAAACCAAGATCTTTGTTCTTCTCCCTTTAACCCCTGTTACCACATCTAACTGTTGGGTCTCAGAGACAGCTGCTGTGCAGGGAAGCAGGAGGAGATGAGGTGAGCGTGGTCACCCCTCTGCAGCCGCTGCCCCTTGCAGAACATGCTGCTGGTCACGGAGCAGCAGCGCAGCTATGTTCTCTTCACACTAGAGTCCCTTCCAGTTTGCTGTGGATCCAACCCCAAATCCACACGGTTGTGTGTCGCATGCACTTCCATGAGCTGGAAAAGGCAGGCTTGAGTTGCTTTCAGAGGAATGGCCACTCTTAGTCCTGCTTTCAGTGTTCACCCATAGGGACTGCAATTTAGTTTCTAATCAAGAGGATGATGATAAACCATAAAAGCAACAGTTCAATCTGTTTAAGGTCAAGCAGGTGCTGTGAACATAGGGTTACAACTGCCAAATGCAACTCCCAATCTTGTGCTGCTCATGTTTTTCACTCCTGCAAATCTTCCAAGAATTTCTAACAATCAAATCCCTGATCTTTTGAAGTCTGATGGCAAAGATGAGTGTGGGGGCCTGAACACCAACTGTAAATGCATCTACGAAAAAGAGGCTCAGCTCAGTACCTAAAAGCAAGTTATCCACATCTTGAGTGAGTGCTTTAACAATTATGACATTTGATATTTTAAATGTATGCATGTATCTTTAATTTTCCCTTTGATTAGACTTTTTTTCCTTCCCAAAATATTCCTCTAAGAATAGTTACCTAGAAGGGGGGAAGGTTGTTGAAAAAAATTTCTCTAGCCAACTCTACATTCTGGTGTATGCACCTGATTAGATTCTTGTTGGGATGAAGATTCAAGGTTGAAGAGCACGGTGGGTATTCTAGAAACCTCATTGAAAGATGCTGCTGTGTTCTGGACTCCCCAGATGTGATTCTGGAGTTTGGATGAAGCAACTCTCTGGGTACTGAACCATAATAAATTAATAACAGCTCAGAGCTGACTTCAACAAGGCCTCAGGGACTTCAAAAACTGGCCTACAAAGCTTCCCTGCAAGAACCCAGGGGTGCCACTTCTCTGCACCCGAGATGCAGTATCCAAACCACCTCTGCCAGACAAGATCTATTCATGAGTTACTGGAAGAAAAAACTGTTTAAACTATGTTCACCAAAATTCTAGTTTTTATACATCCTTTTAAAATCCAAGTTTAATTAATTTGGACCAGAAGCTAAAAGAAATATTTGTCTCAAATACAGTTGGAAACCAGTTACCTTCCTCGCACATGGGTTTTCAACTCATCTTATGCAGGGACAATGACCTTAAATGCTGCAATATCAATGATGAAGCTGATTCCTGAGGTATGTGGAATGTGGGGTATTTTTACAATCCGGAATGATATGAATTTCAGTTAATTCTGGTGACAAAGGGATCAGAGGATTCCTTCATCATGCCAGGTAAAACAAAAGCATTTTCGTGTTCACAAATAAGACTGAATGGGGGAAGAATGTGAAATATCACTTGGCCGCCAGCTGAAAACATAACTTTTGTAAGCAGTTTCATGCTGCCCCTCCACTGACAGCCCACACTAGACAGGGAATGTGAAAGAAAAAGGCACAGCAACTACTCTGCAATTCAGACACCGGTGCCAACCTTCCAAACAAACCCGTCTGAAACAAAGCTTTATCAACTGCACTCCCAGTCCAGATTATGAGGATAAAAATTTCACCTGCACCTCCTGCTCTACTTTCCAGAAGGCTGATGGACAGGTGACAGAGACATTGGAAAGTCAGCTTTCCTTCCCCCTTTCTTTTTGAACTACAAAGTTTAACATGGAACACTCAGTTGGCCCACTGTGCTAGGTTTTATTAATATTCCCCTTCAGTGCCAACATAACCCAAGCAGCTCTACTCAAAGTCAAATGTCATCAACTGAGTGTAGACAGACTGCAAGAAACTGTAGCCACCTTCTCTCTTACCCCCACCCTCCCAAGGTGGTCCACACTGTACACAAATATGATGCTGGTCCAAATACGTATGTAAAGTTGGCAGTATGGATAAAACTTTTCCCACTTCATCATTTGAAATCAAAATCAAAACCAAAACACTCCCACACATCAGATAATGGGAGGGTTAAGGGGGGGATATACAGAATTTTGGTGGGTTATCATAAAAATAAATAAATAAATAAAGGTGTCTTTCCTCTTCTCTTCCCCCAGGCAACACAAAGTGTTTGAACCAACACCACAGCTTTTAGTCTCTCTCATCTTTTTGAAGCCCATATTGATTATATTTTGGATTTTTTTTAATTTTTTTTTTTTACCTTCAAAAGACTTTGCAAACAATAACTAATGAATCCTAAAATTTCTCTGAGGCACAAGATCTCTAAAGCAGCACTAGATATAGGGAAGCTAAGGCAAAAAAAACCCCAGTTGTGTGATTTTCCTAAGTTCATAAAGTAGAGGTCAGAGTTACAGGATTTTGGCTTTCGTGATGCGTGACATACTGAGCAGCCAGCTTACCCTGCCTACCTGCTAGGAAACTGCACGGGAGCCATTTTTAACACCTAGTTCAGTTAGGATGGGAACACTCCTCAATATGCTAGTGGTAACAAAATCTCAATATGCTAGTGGTAACAAAATCAAGTATCGCTCTTCTACCTTGACTTGGCAAACTACTTTCCGTACAAAATCTTTCATTAGGGTTTTATTTTTGCTATAACAACTTCAGCTTCTCTGGAATTCAGTAGGACCTCTCCCAGCGCAACTATTTTTGAAGTATGCTCAGTGACCAGGACTGGCTATTTTTCACAGAAATTAAAGTCTAACAAACCATAAACCTCCCGTGCTACCCTTGCTTGAGATAACTGCTTCTCAAAAGAAGCAGCACTGTGAAACAGTCCCAGCACATCAGTTAATTCCAGCAAATGAACAGTGAAGAACCAAAAACCCAATGAAAGCAGTTTCATTACCTCTCTGACAGACACCCAAACTACAACAGGGCACAGAAAAGGAAAAGGAGTCTGCCACTACCAAGTGCCCTGCAGAGGGAAAAGGCTCAACAGACCACTGTATTGCTGGGATGGAAGCAGCTCATCTTCAGGGAAAAACTGACCTTCCTTGCAACTTGTTTTTGTTTCTGTGCTACACTGGAGATGTATGCCGTTAAACATGTACACCTTTTTAGGCATGGTGACGGAATCAAACCTTCCAGTTTGTTAAACAAGTCCCCAGCTCTCAACACTTCCATCTGAGTAACTGAGTCAGAGCATACACCCATGCATCATCACTGGGCTCATGCCTTAACAGTGAGTCTCCTGCAGCCACAAGGAGCCTGGCTGAAGGAAACCAGTACAAAGTTTACCTGTGTGAATGATCCATCCTCATTACATTCTGGGATGAAGACTGCTTCCTGGGGTTTCTTTGCCTGTTCCAGTGCTTGAGCTCTCTCTAATCGGCACTTGCTTTGGCCAGCATCTACAAAGAGAAAAGCAAAACCCACTTAGATTGCAAACAACATTTGGCCTCTTCAAAGGCTACCAGGTGCACCACACATCGGGGAATCCCAAACAAACAACTATAAGGCATCAAGGACCATTGCCTGTACATCAATGAGGCAGCTATAGAGTTAGCATGCCTGATCCCAAAGACAGTTATGAACCTAGACAATCAAACTATGAGTCAGTTAATGACAAACTATTTAAATTCTTAGGCAGTAGCTTTTATGGACATCCAAGGGAGCTTCTTTCAACAAATGCTGGAACACAATGTCCACAGAGTGAAAGGCCTTGCAGGATGCTGTTGTGTTTGTGCTAATGTTAATGGCCTGAAACTGGTTGGCTGAGCATAAGCCAAGTAATTCAGGTCCAGAAGTGAGAAATGTGGAAGGGATGGCCCCAGCAAAGCTTCTTCTCTGAGCAACTCTCCCAGTAAGAAGCTAAAATAACCAGCCACCTCTCTGAACAGCCACCTTTGTGTAGTTTCAGATATGCCACTGCCTGTGCTTTCCTGAAACCCAGCTTCTACCTCTAGTCCCGGTGCTTACAGCCAGGTGCGCATTATACTTACTCATATCAGTTACTTTACTGCCAAAAAAAATCACTGCTCTGCAAGCAGAGCTTCAAGGGGTTAAGAACTCAGCTCTGCACTTATTTCAGATGATGACAGTATGTATCATGACCTTAACCCCTTCCAGATCCAGCTCATTGTTATATAGTATAGACACGGATGAGCCTAACCTTGATGACCGATGGGTCAACATGGAAAGTTCTGCCCTGCACAGATACAGATTGATTCAGTATTTAGTTTTAACAATATGATGTCTAGCAGTATTGCTGTTCAGTCCAGAAAGAAGAAAACCAGAAAACATCCGTTTCCACGGGACTCTGTCATGAGGATTACCACCTTCTTCCTTTTCCCATGAATCCACTGACTGAAAGATTTTTAGTGCTGATCATCAGAATCTTTCAGCAGCACTATAGATTGTTATCAAGGTTGAATCCTCATTCCACCAGACACAGAAATCACATTAACAAAAAATTTCCGCTAGATCCCATATTCTGCTTCACACATCACATACATTTCAACGACAGAACCACTAATACCAGCACTGATTTAGAAAGCCAGTCCGGGTTCTCGGATCAACCAAATTCACATTGCATGGCAATACAGGCATTTCCATCTGAGCACATCTAGACGCAGAAACCAGTGACAATGCTGTAAATAGTTTTGATAAAAATATAGACAGAGCTTTGAAGAAGAGTATTTAATTTACACAACTGATGACTCAAGAGGCTAAGCTGCTGGTTTGCCAACACAGTTTCATTTTAAACATATCACATTACTCCCCAAGAAGGATTTCACAAGTTTTCTGAAATTACAGACATAAAGCCCTTCTCTTTGGAAAAAGCCTTTATTCCTAGTGATAGTATTCAGCACGGATGTCTATAGCTTACGCACTGGGTTACAAAGCAAGAGCACTTATATCAACTCTTCCACTGTCCCAAATGAGGGACTACAAGGCAGTCAGCCCACCTCACTGTGACCTCATGTCCTTTCTAATGCCATGTCACTCTCATATGTAGAACGTAACTTCTTTGTGGGGCCCTTAGCACATGAAGCTTCTATCTCAGGTGAACCTATTGTGAGCTTGTGTGAAGAGCAAGATTAGTTACTTACAAAATGAAAATACTTTCTTAAATAAAATCTACACTGTATTTACAGAAACAGAACTTGTTTTTCTAATTAGCCATGATAATAAACTCTAAGATGGAATTTCCTTTTTTTTCTCACTGCTTGCCAAAGCAACCAGATGATTAGGCCTTGTTTGCACACCTCCACGGGAGGACAGTCCTACCAGCACTACTGACTCTTCCAACACATGCTCACTCTTTCAGCTGAAAAGGAAGCGCTGGCAATGCTGTTAACTGGAACACCTAACTATCATCTGCAGATCTCCCGTTCAAGCTTAAGAATCTAATCTTGCTTGGCATGACATAGAACATTATTACAAAACCAGATGGTGTGGCTGCACCTTCTGTTTTATAGACAGCTGTCTAACTAAAAACACCTTCAAGTTCTGCTTCACAGGAGACAACTAAGTAGCAAAAAAATCAGCATAGATTATGCAGATCTGCACATTTAAGGAAAAGAAAGAAAGAAAAAAAAAAAAGTGGTGTTTCTCGCATGACAATCAAAGCACAGATTCACAGATGAAAATGTGTTTTCTAGTATCTCCATCTGAGGAGACATGACAGTCCTATCTGGTTCCCCTCCTGAATGTAAAACAGAAGGATAAAGCATTTCCAAACAGTATCTATTTCAGTGTGTGTGCACTCACAGCTACACGACTGAAACTGGATTCTTCACCACATAGTCAGCAGGAACACACATTTTGTGGTATCCCCTGTAGTATAAAGACATTAGCAGACTAACTCAGGTCTTTGTCTAGTTTGTCTAATGAGCAGACAAAAGTGGACACAATCAAGCCTTCACTATAAGGAGAAGTAAACATGTGACTGCTAAGGTGATGGTACCTCCTGGCAATTTTAACTGACCTTTACAGGTTGAGCTCTCTACTACCAGCCAGCAGAACTCACTGCGTAGCACCACCACACCACAGCATTTAAGAGCTCATCATTGTTGTAGCGTCGTCTTTTGCAATTCAATCCTTGGCTCAAGTGGTATCACTACACAAATTGTTGCTGAAGCACAGAGAAGACAGACAATTTTTCTCCTGTTCACAAACACTCAGCCCTGATTACTTCTCCAATCCTCCCTCATTGATTTCCAAAGGTCATGCCAGTCCTTTTACAGCCTTGAGTTGGAACAGCCTCCTGTACCATGCTAGCTGGAGAGGTGTGTGCATACCACTATCTTTTTTGTCTGTCATTGCACAGTTCAGTTCCAGTAAAAGCAGTGCCTTTAATATCAACATTTACCAGCTTGTTTTTAAAAGGACTGTCAATCCTTCTCTTCCTCACTCCACAGGCTGGTACTTTTATAATGTTTGCATCAATGTGGGCTTTCAATGGGATGACTTCACCTTCCTATTTTTGCTTTGTTAATTAGAAAATGTAAAATATTACATAAGTACCAAGCATTAAAAAGTAGCTGCCAAATATCTCACCCCAAATATAAGATGCATTACAAATTTTACCAAAGCCTGATCTTAAGATATATGCTTATATACCCTCTTCTGCATCTTGACTATTTACCTGACCGTTTCGGCACTTTTTCTTTCCTCTTCTTAAAAAAATGTTCTCTGGAGTACCAAACAGCAAGCTTATAAAACAAGTTGGCATTAATGCATTCAAGTTTCATGGTCGAGACAGACTGAATAGGACTTTCTCCCCTCTCTTACATAAGGTAATAAAACAAAGCAGGATGACTTTTTTAAAAGCAGATCTATTTAATAATTTGACTTTAAATATCTTCAAACTTAGGACAGATTTACTGCAGCCCAGAAAGCTGCCTTTTCAAGAAAGTTCATTCTCAAGTCGGTAGCTGGCAACGAGATGGTGAACTGCAAGCAATGCTTTTGACATCTGTGGCCTAATCTGCAGAATGCAGGTGCACATAATTTTGGATTTTGCAATGAAGTTGGCTAGCAACCATGGTTGATCTTATCCACGAACAGTTTATTCAAATGAGACCACCGTGTCCCTCATAATATACACAGTGCACTCCTGAACAGGCCCCAGGAATTCCAGCATCCTCTCTTCGACAGGCAGAGGCAGTTTTGACACCACATGACATCATGGAATAAAGACCCAAGCTCACCACATAACACTAGCAGCAAACCTATATGAAGCAACCACAAAAATCTAGCTATTTAATTTTAATTCTACTTTGTTTTAATCAAAAGCTCAGAGGGCAAAAATCGATCCAAGCAACTTTTGAACTATTTCTAGTTCAATTAGGTAACTGTCTCACGTGCAGGTCAGGTCCCCACCAGGCATGAAGCGGTCCAACTACACTGAAGCCAGCAGACTCGCACCCGTTTAGTTTACTCCAGCCAATGATCTGTGCCTTTGCTTAAGCCAGGCATAAATGGAAGCTGAGCAAACTACAAAAACATGCCCATCTGCTCTACAGAGTGTCAACCATTCTCCATTCTCCCCACTGTTTTCCACTTCATTACTGATAAGTCCTACACCTACAATCTCCAACATGACATGCTTTACTCCTCCTTTGATACCCCCATACCGTTTTTACTCCAGGGCTCCCTAACTTACCTGGAGCATGCCTACAAACATGCCTTAATTTGCAAAGTGATTGAAAGCATCATTTCAGATTTTATCGACTAACTGCTGCCAAGGAGGGACCCATTTTATTCTCCCTTGACTAAGAATATGGAAGTTCCAACATTAAATACACGGATCAAGCGAGTTGATAAAACAAGCAAAGTTATTGCTAAATACCATTGCCTGTCCCATGAGAACAGTAAGTGGAGGAGAAAGATTACCTTTCAAATAACGCATCACCAGTCAGAATGAGGCCTTCCTTTCCAGCACATTAGCCAAAATTTGTGTTCCTCCAAGTGTCCCAAGAGGTGGGCTGAAGACCCCTGTTACAATTCCCACCAGTAACTTACAGATAGATTAATTCTACATAGTGACTTGTGATCTATGAACAGGCTCCATAGCAGCAGACTTTCAAAAACAACTATTACAAACCTAAAGGGAAGTGTCTAGAATGCTCCCACCCCCTTTTTATCTTCAATGAAATAGGCCAAACAAGTTCCCAGAAACCAACCAGCTAACATAGGACTAGAATGTGCTTTAAGCCACAGATATCCAATATACCCTAACAACCACTGCATAATCTTGACAGTTTGACAAGACTCATTTCATAAGTATTTGACCTTCATCCCTGAAAAGTTTTGAGGCAGAACTCTTATTTGACATCAGATCTTAAGAGGCCTACTAACAAAATATCCAGATAGGAGTGCTTGGCTGTGTATTTTCTGTACAGCTTTGCCATCTGGAACTATTCTCTGGAATCTCATCAGTGAGTCTCCATTTGTCATGGATGCCACAGTTTGATCATTTTAAGCTATTGCTGACTTTCAATCCTTTCTGATGTACAAGTGAGGGTTAGGAGGGAGTTCAGAAAATTTAGCACTGAAGGAATTTCACTGAAAAGCACGTGAGGAAGCCAGCAAGGAACAAGAGCTGAAAGAAAGTTATAGTTCCCAAAGGGCTGGCAAGATTGCATCTTTAAAGGCTCTTAGCTTCTTGAGACAGAGCACTAAAGTGAATCAAAAACGTTCTGTTCTAACTATGGAAACCATTCCCTTTGTCTTGGCACAAGCACAGTTCACGATATCGGCATAGGAAACTGGAAACCTATGGTAATTTAAGGTGCAGAACTATGCCTTTCTGCCCACAATATAATTCCTCTTTTTCTTATTTTAGTTACCTGGGATTTTTCCCCCCAGACCTTGGAGAAGAAAGCAGAAGTTAAAATTACTCATTTCACCAAGATAAGTTCTTGGATTCAGTATCTATCACAATTGCATGTAACTGGGCTCAATGGGCCATGGGATCCTTTCCAGTTCTATGGGAGAACCCCTGTAGAGCATCTGTCATGCAGAAGGAATGAAGGCTGTTCAGGGTGAATCTGGTGCCTGACTGCAGCAGTAGAAGGTGCTTAAACACCATTGGTGACACCCTCCTTTGTACTAGTAAATGATACCAACCCAGCCAGCCACCTGTAGTTAGGCACATCTGTCTCACAACTGTCTGCATTTGCCAATAACAGAGACCTTTATGCACAGCCAGAGGTCATGTTCCTAACATAACTAGAAAAACAAAATAGCTTTCAATAGCACCACACACAGAAATTACCAGCAAGGTTAAATCTGAATGGGAGAGTCAGAAGAATATTCCTACTTGCCAGGGATTCATGGGAGCGTTAGTGCGTTAAAAGCAAGACTCACAGTTGTCCAACACTCCTGGGTTATTAGGTACTGCACAGTACCACAGAGTAAGAGGAAAAAGGAAAGGAGAATGCGAGTAGTTTCATTTCAGTTGTGTCTGAGAACTGAAAGCAAAGGATACTTTACCTCTGCTTAAGACAAAAGCCATCTTTAGTTAGTTACTTCTTTGGGACTCTTTGCAATCATGATACACAGTAGGCTGCGAAGTTTGACAATCAACATTTTCTCCATTTCTAGAAACAGACACTTTTGCATATGTATGTACCACATTTCAGATCCCATGTTTTAAGTGACAGAACAGTGCCAATTTATGTACCAGTATCAGCCGGGGAGTTGCTTATCTAAGCCACTCTGGCTCAAGTGATGAAAGCAAAAGCAGAACTCCTACTCTACCACTTCTTATTGTGATACTCAAAAATGCCTCACTTGCAAGAACAGTGAAACTGCTTCTTGGGCCATGGGAATAAAGCTTCTGGATTTCCAGTACTCAGAAAGCAGCATGATTCAAAGGTCTTGTTCTATGCTATGGGAGAAAAGCTGCCATAAAGCAACCCAGCAGTTGTGAGGAAAACAATAAATTAAATAAATAAATCATACAAGTCAGCTTTCTTTCCAGTGAGAAACTATTTAAAAGAGAGCAATATTTGAGGTCATGCTCATAATTCACCTAAACTATAAAGCTTGTCAATACATTGAAAAGCGATTTCCCTCTTACAAGTAATTCTGACAAAGATATATTTTTATAACAGTAAAGCCTTCATAAACAAAGGCCAGGCTTAAACATAGGCCTATTTATCCTTCCACAGGTATTTTAATGAGTTTCTCCTGTCACTTTAACCAATTGCTAAAAACATCTGTGCCATCTGCCCTCTGAGTCAACTGTGCTCTCAGAAAATGCACTCTACTGAATTTTTCACTACGTTTCAGAAGCAAACCATTTCTGTGACAAGATACCAATATTCTTTTCATGTTTCTTTAGACTACACTGAAGAAGAGCTGAATAGAGAAAACATTCTCACCTTTAAGTAGTTGTGTAACATCTAACAGGCAAAAAAAAAAAAAGGCTATGCATTCTGTCATCTTAATTAGCTGAGCACAGAAAGGCTGCATATGTCTGAAAAGGGACTAGACATCTAATGTGCACCACATATTCTACCCCATTCTACATTCCTGTCACTCAAAGGTATCTCATTTCCTCACTGGCACAGGTAGCAAGAAAGATCTCTTCTTAAAGGATTTGATTTTGCATTTCCATGGGTCTGGCTCCTTCTGCTCTGCAGGCATATATTTCAGCCCTTTGTCATTGATGTCTCTGGCTCCTTTGCCTGCCTTCATTCATAATTTGCTCAATTCTTACTCCTGCCACCTAAACCCAGACTCAGATATCCACACTCGCATGAATGCACAATTTCAATCAGATTCCTCACAGAGTATGGTACTAGACTCAAGGTTCTAAGAATCCAGTTTCTTAGGAGGTAGGACTCCCATTCCTCCCCTCAAAGGCACGTGAAATCTACCTACCTTTGCACCGGCCTCGATGAGTCACACTCAGACTTGACTCGCGGCACTTGGCTCTCTGGTAGTCACACATCGACTCGTATGTTCTGCCATCAGAGGCACAGAGGGGTTTCGACTGGGACCTGGAGCAATGGAGGTTACACTGGGGGTCTCTGTCACGGTCACTTATTAAAAACTGAAGGAATTGTAAAAAAGGAAGAAAGAAGAAAAGTAAATATTAGCTAGGTGTCCCAAAACAGAGCATGGTCTATTTTATGACAATAGCAATATGGTCCATAATGCAGTTTAAGCTGCCTACCAAAGCTTACTTTGCCTAAAGGGAACTTAAAATGAAACACGTACATCTTTAAAAGAAAAACAACTTAAGGGTCTTAGCCATTCCATTTTCTTTAACAGAACGGAAACATTACTCACTCTGCCTCACATCTGCAAACATAAGATGTGCAAAGCCAAATGCAACCCACATGAGAAGGGCAATACTGAGTCACAACTGCCCAGCACCCTAAAGCAATCAGTATCTGGTACTAGACAGTTTTAGTCAGAGGCACACAAAACATCACCAAAGACAGAAGAACCCAAATAGCCTATCAAGATTGGCCTTGGTAGTTGAACCATGGATGCAGCCAACTTTATATCACTAAGTATTTGGTTTTTAAAGCATTATTTATGTCATCTGTGCATACCACCTGCAACAATGTTCCTGCACACTCCCAAAGCCATGTTTTATTCCTTTCTGATGACATCCTGCCCAGCTGGGAATTGCACTCCATGCATCCCACAATCTAATTGCACACTATGTGAAAAGCCATTTTCTTTCAGAAGTCTGAATTTGTAATCTTTCTGAATACCTTTTCTTCCTGAGTGTTCATTTGGGATGCAGCCTTTTTTGTATAAACATGGCATGCCTTTCTTGTCAGTCTCTCCATGCAAACAACCCCAGTCTCCCAACTCCTTGCCCAGAAGGCTTCCTTTGTACCACCATCTCTGCTTTTCCCTTCTGTGAAGAAAGCTTGGCTTCTGCCTTATCTTTTGGAGATGGGGAAATTCATAACACATATGAATGAGTCCCCACTTTCTGTCCCCTTGTCCCCTGCAAATCCCAACGTCTGGCAGTAGTTTACTGTTGTACCCTCCCTCAGCTGTACTCTGGGCTTCCTATAGACACATGAAGGTTTCTTTCCCAAGTTCATACTGTCTTCCTGAGGACCCTGACTGCCAGTCCTCTCTCCATAACCACTGGCACAGAGTTTCGTCAGGACAGGACAGTAGCAGTATTTATCACTTCCCATACTACGTCGCTTAGTGGTTAGTCAATCAGGCCTTTAACTATTACCCAAAGTCACAGGAAGATTTCAGAGGACTCTTGAAACAAGTCCGAATGAGGATTAACCAAAGAAAAGGGAAGTTAAACTTGCCTCTCCATTCCTCTTCCCAAGCTCCCGGCAAGCCTGGGGCGAGCAGAGTTCCTGTCTAACACACCAATCCCCCAGCTCGCTGTCAAAGCAGCTAAGAGCTCAGCAGTTAGGAGCTGGCTGGCAAGTGGGCACTGAATGACACCCTGCCTGCATGTACAAAGCCACGGCTCTCCAAGTGTGTTGATAGCTGGATGCCTTACAGGGAAGTGTGAGTCACTGCCATAATCACCTTGCTGTTACAGTTGCCTACAAAAACTGTCTGCTCTGTGCTTTGAGGTTAAAGCTGTTGAAAAAACATTGCCTGAAGCCTAGTTTGGGTTGGTTCTTAACCGCTCCAAGAACATGCATCTCTGAAATTTGGGTTTTGACATTTAAATAAAAAATATAAAAATTTTAAAAATTCTTCGCTCCTTTCTCTCCCTAATTGAGATGAAAAACAATCGAGAAATTACATATTCTCATATAAAAACATATTACCTCTGTACTGCTGGATCTTTTGAAGACTCATGCATTACTAAAACCCCTATTTAAATATGACAGCTGGGAAAAGTAAGCAAGGTCTGCACTTGTTTTACTTTCAGTGGGGCAAACTTTTAAAAAAAAAATCTCATCTGTCAGAGACGTGCCAAATTTTGTAACAGTACAGAGTTTATAAAATGTTTTTGTTCCTTCTCTGCAACACTTTCTATAACCTGGCAACACCTGTTCCAAATGGGAAACTGGAAAATTTAAACCTGAAGGCAATTTTAAATGGTTTATAGAGACCTGGACTAGACTATAAAAACACTGTAAAGCTGGACCAGATTTTTGCCCAGTTCTTGTCAGGGGTTGGACTACCACAATTTAGCCTGGAATCTCTCTGGCTACATCAATGTCTTTATGTACCCCAGAGGCACAAAGATCACCAGCAACTGTAAACATACAGCAAAAAAGCAGCAGACAGAAGATGCTGAAGTTCCTCCCAGCATGTGATGTCAGAGACCCCGAAAGACTTGCAGAGCTTTTCAGCTGTCTGTATAAACAGACTTGGAAAGCAGAGCTGCCTGATAGCACAGTGTGGTGCACATGCAGCCATTAGGCATTCAGTTAAACGCAGAAGACACTCTGCTTTAGAGGAAACACGTGCATCCGCATTTATCACAACTTTGAGGACTTGAGCTACTGGCATGAAACTTTTTTTGCAAATTCCTTGTGTCAGATGCCGAGTTCCCCAGACTGGAGGTAGCCAGAAGTGCACCAAAAATGCTAGAAAGCTGGTTCCCAGCATCAAACTGTATTATAAACTTATTGAAAATCCATCTTATATAATGAAAACTCACTGAAGCTTTCTGCAGCCTGTACCAAAATACTTAGTATAAAGTGGCATTGTGGGCCAGGAAGACCTTTCCCTCCAAAAAAGCTATCTCTGAAGAATAGAAAAAAAAAAACTTCTCAGGGCTGACAGATGAGCTAAACCTAAGGCTATGGAACAGATTTGCTTCAGTCCATCGTTGCAGAGGGTTGGGTAGGAACAGCTCATCATTGATTAATTATGAGGGCCTGAGGAAACACGCAGAGCACCCCAATGCAGCCTATGAAGTTCTTGCCTACCCAAATGAAGCCAAGAATCATGTTATAAAAAAAAACAAAAACACCAAAAAACAGGGAAAAAAAAAAAAAAAAAATTATCAAAGCCTTTTCAGCATTTGTAATTTGGATTACAGCAGGGAGCCCACACAGCATGTTAGGTGCTTTCCAGACACTGAAGATGCCACACATGCCTTGCCAAAAAAAGTTAATGGTTTATGTAGTTGCACAAGATGGTGCTTGTTTTGTTTGGTTAGATTAGAATTGTAAAAGTCTGCATTAATTTCCAGAAGGATCCAGCATCATTCCTGTCTGATCAGGGTTCTTCTCATGTGATCAGACAGTACAGCCAGAAAGGCTGGATCTCCTGGAATATTACTGAAGGGCTTCAATAACTCCCCCTTACAGTAGGACACCTGCTCTGCTGCAGCTCAGAGACCTTGGCTTTGCTCGGCAGCCCTGACAGCTTTCAGACAGGAGAGTGATGGTTCTTTGTCTTGTTTCTAGCTGGGAAGTGTTCATACTGCAGAAGTGATCATCAACACAGACAATCCAGAGACATTTAACATATTAGCTGCTTTGAGTGTCCAGCCCCCTCAACCCAGCTCAGAGAGTTTTTTTTCTAGCATTTTGTCCATCCAAGAGCATGACGATTGCCCTTCTTTGTAAGCAGCCTCAGACACTTAAGAAGAAAAACACCAGACGAACACTAAAATATGTGTCTGCTCATGGGGAGAGCACTTGAATCTATCATTTTAACAACTAGGGCTACCATTTGGAAGGGACTCATTCCCAGTTCTTTATTCCCTCATGGAGCAGTGAGCACTGCTTTCCCAAGCAGTACAAACCTGCTTCTGAAGATCACCTTGGCCACTGCAGGAGATACTGCTGAGGCAGGCAGAGGGCTGCAAGCACAGGGTTCCCTGATGCCTGGCTACTGACCCACCCTCCCCAGACACAGCCAAGGTACTGACATGATCTTCTGGTCCCTTCAGGGGAAGGGTAGTAAGATAAATTCTTCTTTAACACCAAATGTCCTCTCATGACTTTTGAAGCTCATATCAAAGCTTGATGTTCTAACAGCTCTGGGACACCCAAACAGGCTTTGCAAACACAGACACACAACATGAACAGATTGGGGCTCAGGGGAAAAAGTAACCCTCCAGACATATGCAGCACCAGCAGGTTTCCAAGCTTCATCTAGGAAGAACAGGAAAATTATTTATCTTAGCTCTGAAATTTATCAAAGCCTCTTTGTGCTATTTGTGTTCCCATTTGTTTCAGAACAGACTACATACAAACCAAATGGAACTGGAGATGGTGTCACTAGCTTATCAGATCTTTCGCCTCCGCCCTTTTCCTCCATGAGAGGAGAACTAGTAAAAGCAGAACAAAACAAACAAACCAACCAACCAACTCCCACCNGCTATCAAGTACAAACTATTTTCTAGGCAAATGTTAAAATTGACCAGCTTGCAAATGGGATCCCTTGAACATCAACTGGATACTAAAATAAGCGTAACACTAGACAACAGTATTTGTATTTTCGTAGCATTTGCTTACATTACAGGAGCCAGCACAGCTCCTGCATCAGTCAGTTTGAGTTCCTGCCCTAAAGAGCTTCCAGTTCAATGCGGCTCTCCGAGCATCTTTTCATGTCAAATGTTGTATCTCTATAAGGATATAAACCTCCTCCTTTAGCAAATACATTTACACAGGTGCTTGCAGAAACCACTTCCCAAACTACTTTCTGCTTCTTCAGACTTGAAAAGAAAAAGGAAAGATAAGAGGTCAGAATGAAGTTAACTTTGCCAACAAAGCATATCTGTTCTTTTTCTCCACACCTCAACACCACTGCTGACAAACAACAAACACTGATTAAAGGGTTTTTAATGCCTGTGAAGGAAAGCAGACTCCCTGCAGCTGCACAGCAGCTGGGAAGACTTGTGTTATTTAGCAGAGAAAGGTCTGACCCCACAAGTGAAAATGAGCTTGGTGGTCACTCATTCTATTCACCATCTGGGTACATTATAAGCACAAACAGAACAGCACAGCCCTTTGTGATGGAGGTAATGAGAAATGGCCACAGGATTGCAGTACCAGAGTGCTTTAGCAAGGCTTCAGGGGAAAGAGGGAGCAAGGGACACAAGTGACATGAATGTGAGAAAGTGGAAGTCTAGTAAGAAACGAATCTACAAGACGAGAGTTCGCTACAGATCAAAACAGAGGTGCCTCCGCTGATCAGCAGCTTCAATTCCGATGAGTACTGCAGGCTGATGTCTAACAAAAGTGAGGAGTAGAGGGGTTGAGAAAAGAGCATGTGAAATGCCTTACTCCTGTTTTGGAGTTCAAAGACTCCTAGAATTCATCTTTGGAAAAAGTGATCCGTCTGGGTATGTTCCTATGGCACAGATTACCCACCTATTATTCAAAGCACTCAAGACTGGCCTGTCTTCAGTACAAATGAGCAAGTCCTTTCCCTGGGAGAATTCCCTGGGATAACCTTACAATTTTATACAGATAAACTTCTGGACATTTTTGTTACTGTTGGAAAGCGTCATTTCACATTTCCTAGTTTTAACCTCACAAATTTATGCCTGGGTTTCAGGCTCAAAACTGGTGCAACCAGCCATATAGGAGGCAGAGCTGGAACCAAGTCACAGTGTTAAATCATGGCTAGACTCTCAGCCCCATGGCAGCTCGCCTACAGGGTGCAAGGACTTCCACTTCAACCATGGATTTAGAACTTCAGCCAAATTTCCTGCTATGGGACCAGAAGCCTAGCAGGCCTCAAAGGTGTCAAAGATCCTGCTCTACGCGAGCGATCCAAAATGACTGGCTTCTAGAAATACAAAGAGAAAATTTTAAAGCCCTAGCAACTCTGGTAGAGATGGGACTGCCAGGGCTTGCAGCCTTCCATGTGCAGAAAGATATCAACCAGCCAAAACCACCACAGGTACCAACAGCCAGGATGTCCTGAAAGGGCCCGTGCAGCTTCAGAACCTCAGTGAAAAAAGGCTTTCAAAGTAAGCTTCCTAGGAAGTCTGCCATGTTTTGGGGCAGGGGGAAAATGAGATTGATTTATTTTAATATTTTGTTTATGGAAATGATCCTAAGTTTGTATTTCATAGGCATTTGGATAATTTAGGTTTAAGAATTTTTTTTTAAGCCAAAGTTTCTCAAAGTCCTGCATCTTAACAAGATCCAGTCCCTGTGTGGGTGCTTTCTATCATCCTAAAGTTTTAAACAGAGACTTAAGGCTTTCCCAACAATTTTAGAAGGGCATAGCACATTCTCCAGACAGAAGGGACTTAAGAGGATATTGTAATACTTCTATTCCTTGAGTCATCCCACCTGCAAAATGAAGAGTCTAGCCTAAGTTAAAGCACCACTTATGTTTTAACCCCAGGCCCCCAGCTGTGCAAACAAGAATGGGTTCAAAGCACACAGCCTGTGCTTGAGGATGGTGAAGGCTGGGCAAACATGGGATCACACTATAAAGCAGGCAAACTCTATGTGTATTTGTATGAGTTGAACTCAAGACAGTTTTCTGCCCTCAACAGGCGAGAAATCTCATTTTTCTACAGCAATTATCAATACAGCCCACCTCAACCTTTGTTTTGTGTAAGCCTCTACAGTCAAAGAGAGCACTTAAGTATTGTGCTTCCTCTGCTGGATGAGTTCGAGCTACAAAATAATGCTTCAGTTTTCATCACAAACTGATCCCCAAACACAATGCAGCAGCTGTGCTTTGCTTTTCGAAGATAAGGTACTAGATCCAAAAAAGTTGTCTAACAACATATTTGAAGAGCTCACCTAAGACAAATGGTTTAAGAGAAACCCTTAGAACCTGATCTCAAGCCAAAGAAGCTCTACTGCATTTTGTTGGTGTGGTTTTATTTTTAACAGAAAAAAAAAAAGCCCACTGCAGTCAATGAACTTTTAAAGTTCTATCTCTTACTTTTGAGGTACAAGTTATGCAAGTGCTTAACTACAGTTGACTTTTGGGAAGGAAAATGCCAGAGACAAGGACAAGATGTTCATTTTAGACTAAAATAATCCCTTCCACAGATTTTTTTTTTATCCACATGCCTGTATCACTTTTATAAAATGTGACTTCAATTTCATAAACATCAAGTTTGTTTAAGCATCTCATAGCTTGTACCACAGATCAGTATACTGATCAACTGAACAGAGGGGGAAACCAAAACTCTAAAACACAAAACAGAAATTTCATCTCCCATCTCACATTTCTAACACACCACTCCAAAACCTTTCTAGTAAGTTTGGAAATATTAAGGTAGAGACTGATTTAATTCCTTTGAAATAACATTACTTCAGCTTCTGTCAAAGCTCAGTCTCCTACTCAGATTATTTTTGCAGCCAGAATGACATGTAAACCTAGAACAAACTTGAGATTAAATTTAATTTGTCAAACACATTGACAAGAGAAGACATGTTTAACTTGGATATTTTTCTTAGTCTTTAGCTTTGCTACTATACATGCTGAACCAGATAGAAAATCCAGATGTTTGCATAGTCAGGCAATGAACTTCTTGTCCCAAAGAAAATCACAGCAAAACTTCCATTGACATAAAAGGTAGCATCATGTCTTCAGTAAATTGCATTGTTTAATAACCTGGTCCAGCTCTTTTGGTTTCAAGAGTCCTCTGCTTATTCAGCATAACTTGATAATAAACTTAAAACATTATCCTCTGTATAACTTAGGCCAAGTTAGTCTCTTTTGAGTAACCATATCCCCTGTTTTAGTTTGTCATAATGACAGCTCAGACTGTCATTCTCCCCCAGCAAATGTAGCAAGATTCCAACTTTGTGCTGTCACTAGAAGGTTAGGAGTCAGCTATTCCATTTTAAAGAGATAAGTTTTCCTCAAAAGAAGCTCTCAGGAAAGCGGAAGATTTGAAGTAATGCCAGGTGGGTACTTTCACAAAGGACAGTATGTCAAGCAATATTTCCAGGAAGAGTAGTGATCCCTGTCCTTCCACAAGTGCTACCAGAGCAAATGCTTTAAACCATTGCATGCAATCTTCATGATCTGGAGCAAACCCTCTTGGCCCTGATACTCTTGAATCCTGGAGAAGACTGAAGTACATGTCATCTTGCTCTCCACTGTATAAACCGCCAAAAGACAGTTTCCAGGATTTGTAAAGTTCTGTGCACTTACACAGGAAGTTTAGTCACAGACAGAAAGTGGCTATAAAATAATACTTTCCTCAGTCTACTTTCCCCCGTGTACTACCTTTAGTAGGACTGGTCATGCAGTCAGCCTAGGAAAGCTTCTTCACCATTTACAAGAGCTTGGAGTACTGCAGACACAATAGGCAAACTGTGGAGCCATCAGTTCTGAGGTCTTGAAGATGGAAGTTTACCTAATTAGATCCAGCTCTGTAATCTTCCCCTCCTCCTATATTTAGTTCCTTCCTAATAATTCCACTAGAACCTTTCTGGAAGCTATCACTGCTCAAGAACAACAGTGCAAGACCCTTCCTTTGAATTTGTCTCAAAATTTCTACTAATGTGAGTTTGCCAACATTACAGTACTACCTTTCACTATGCTGTAATGAACAGCATAACACTTGCTTATTCCTTGTTTCAAAGGGCAGAAGAGGCTTCGTATCAAATAAGCTTCTCGTATGAGTCTTTGTTATGTAATGTGGAGGTAGCATGCATTAACTGCAAGCATGTCTGATTACAATCAAGTTTTGCCAAAGCATTCTTAAACGAGTAATCTATTTGATGAAGTATAAATTACCTGTTGAGTTTCCATTAGTAGCCACCTGATAGCTAAAAAGGGCTTCCCTTTAAATCCAAAGCCCTTAAAATTTGGCTTCATCACCTGACATCAACTCATCCAGATCTCCTTCTCTCAAGCACCTTCTCATGCTATCTTTCTCTCAAGAACTTCAGATACTTTGCCCTTTCCTTCCACAGCGATATTGCTGAAGAGCAGGGCACCTACTTAAAGTGGAGTCTCCAAGTTAGCTGATAAGCTTTCTAAACATCCCAAATTGACATTAAGATAAAAATCACATTTTCTCCTCCCATCATTCATTCTCCCCAATAAGACAAAACCTTCTGTACATGCCAGAGACCTCCCACAGCAAAAAGTGGCTATCAAGTCTTACCAAAGACATCTCTGGAACCCACTGAACTCCTAGGCTAGTACCATCCCTTTAGCATGTACAGAAGGCACTCTACATAAGCACGCTCAGCAAAACAGTTACAACTGATCTTACATCAAACCAAATATTCTTCCCCACAGTCTTGTCTACACTGCAGCCAGTCTCTCACTTCAGTCAGTCATATGGATTAGCCACTGTTATTATAAAGGTGTCTGAAGAGGACTATCATCTCTGGAACTGCTCTACTCTAAGAGGTCATCACATGAGGAAATGTGATGATTAAACGTAGTTCACAAACACAGCTTGGCAGCTGTATCTTCAGTGTTGAGCTCCAGTGGAAACAGCTATACAAAGGCACTCTTTAGACCACAAATGTTTTGTTCTTGTAGATCTTCCAGGATGGAAAATGCCACCTGTTAAAACTCCATAGCTCCACAAGTTTCAGTCCTTCTTAAATAAATTATTCTAAAAGGCTGAAAGAGGCATTCAAATTGAAACTGGCATCCAGCCTTCATTATGGTTGTTGCTACTGCTGCCAACAGCAGAACCAAGAAGTAGATATTAGAAATAGCTGAACTCATTAGTTCAAAACCCAGCAAGGGCTGGCTGCCCATCAGTAGAGGCATACTAACTGAATGCCAAGACTGAAATTCCACTGCACAGGAGGGATATTAAAAAAGGAGCCATTGTGAACATTAAAGCATTTACTTTTCTGAACTATATTCTTACCCCTACCTGATCCAAAGGCAATGATTAGCCAAAGGTAACTCTCAAGGGAAGATGGCTGGATCAGGGGCTTCTCTCCATTTCCACTGACTTTACATATCAATCCATCAACACTTCAGTGTCAAACCTCTAAAGCACTTTTATTACTTCCATCTGAGGACATAATTACTTCTATAGGCCCACCATGCCATCTCCAGAGACCTGCTTAGAGATGGGTTCTGGCCCTATCAGCTATAGAGAGTAATAAAGGAGGTTGCCCTTATTTACTCTATGATTCCTCTAAA
Organism: Chloroceryle aenea; assembly: GCA_013399075.1. Lineage (NCBI taxonomy): Eukaryota > Metazoa > Chordata > Aves > Coraciiformes > Cerylidae > Chloroceryle > Chloroceryle aenea. The sequence continues at coordinate 192,461 of VWZY01004660.1, forward strand.
GTGTTAAATGCAGTGAAAGTGATGAATAAAAGAGGACTTTCACCTTGTTCATACATACTATTGTGCTCCCATGTTAACTGCAGAGCAGCTCATGTTGCCAGTATTGTAAAAGCAGCAGCTTTCTCACATTATTCCAGAGCCCCTAAAAAGAAAGGGGCAACCATAGAGGTTGTGTTATCCCTGGGCTTTTAGCTTATGAATTAAGAGGTAGCAATAGAGACACACTGTCATTAGCAGAAGTACTAACTGTCCAGTTAATAGCTGTGAGGCACTCTTCACTTCCCCCTACAAAACACCGCAATAGTGATGACATCCACTTACCAATACGTGCGGGTATTTGACATTAAGATCACAGGTCTGATCTGAAGGTAGTTTCAAAGAGTCAATTCTATACAAGTCAAATGATAACATTTGAAGACACCATTTAGAAATCTAAATTCTTGCTTTACCAGGCCAGCAGTGATTCTTCAGAATAGTCCTCCAGTAGGGTGCTTTTGTCAGCATAAGCATCCCATGCTTGGCTGCTTAACACCCACTGCTTCAAGTGCCAAGCCCACCTTGCAGGATTCTACAGCGACCTAGATACCTTTTTTTGGCCTCAGTTTTCACTGGCAACCTCTCTCCTCAGAGCCCTCAAGTTGGTGGCCCACAGGACAAGGACCGGGTAGACACAGTGGGAGAGACTTTAAACAAGGACAAGGTTCGTGATCACCCGAAGAACCTGAACATAAATAAGTCCACGGGACCTGATGAGGTGCATCCCAGAGTACTGAAAGAACTGGCTGCTGCAGTTGCTGAGCCACTCTCCTTAATATCTGAGAAGTCATGGCAGTCAGGTGAAGTCCCTTGTGACTGGAAAAAGGGTAACATTGTACCCATCTTTAAAAAGGGTAAAAAAGATGACCCTGGGAACTACCACCCTGTCAGCCTCATCTCTGTGTCTGGGAAGATCACAGAACAGATCCTCCTGGAGGATATGCTAAGCCCTCAGCACAAGAAGGATGTAGACATATTGGAGTGTGTCCAGAGGAGGGCCACCAAAATGAGCAGGAAAATGGAGCATCTCTTGTATCAAGGCAGGTTAAGGGAGTTGAGGCTATTTAGCGGAGAAGAGAAGGCTCCAGGGGGTCCTTATAGTGACGTTCTAGTACCTGAAGGGGGCCTACATGAAGGCAGGAGAAGGTCTATTCAAAAGGGTTTGTAGTGATAGGAGAAGGAGCAACGGTTTTAAGTTAGGAAAGGAGAGGTTGAGACTGGATATTAGAAAAAAGTTCTTTAATATGAGGGTGATAGATCACTGGAATGATCTGCCCAGAGAGGTGGTGGAGGCCCCATTCCTGAAGTCATTCAAGGTCAGGGTTGATGGGGCTTTGAGCAACCTGACCTAGGTAGAGATGTCCCTACTTGTGTAGGGATGTTGGACCAGATGACCTCTAGAGGTCCTTTCCAGCCTAGAACATTCTATGATTAAGTCTAAAGCAAGATTTCAAATCAGAACAACAAAAAAAACCACAACAGCCCTGCTAACCAAGAAAAGAAATATGCCAGACAGGAATTTGGAGCAAGAGGGAAAGAATCAGGAAAGGATGTACGAAACAGAACAGAAACTCCTGTGAAAAGTCAGAAAAAATAAACTTTTCCCCATAACTCCCTAAGGAAAAGGGTCATTGTTTCATTACTTTGTTCTGCAGTTCTGTTTGCATTATGTTTTCCAGTGTTTACAATAAATCTCATCTTTCTACTTACATTTAAACCAAATGCTTCCCTCAGTTTTGTTAGGGGTAACCACCCACAGAGTTTAGCCCTTTGTACGCATTAAGTGCTGGACAACGCTTCCTCAGACTGTCAGGCAGTCAAAGCTTTCTCAGACAGCACAGGCAGTAGCAGAGACTTCCCCACTACTGAAGTCGTACTGAATCGCAAATGGAAGGCCTGCTGTGCACAGAAGGCTCAGGATATGAGCTTTGGTTCTGCTGGTATGAAATGCATTCTTTCCTCCCCACTCCCACCTCAAAAAAAAAAGACATTTAATATGACTATCTAAATAGATCATAAAAAACTTCCCATAATAGACAAGATATGTGTACGGGCTTCTTCAGGATTTGGAAGAGCTACAGAAAGACAGTTCTAAGATCAAATGCTCATGTGAAGAATGAAGGATCCGCGTTAGCTGCCCCACGGTCAGCATTAATGCCATCATCTGCTCTCACTGTCAGACAACATTCAGAAAAGTGTTGCTGTACATGTTGAAGAGCAAATACACTTTTCAAGTTCTGCAGACAGGGTTCCTTTACACCAGTTACTTGTGTCTTTCTTCAAAATTGCAGCAGTAACCTAGTTGCTGATCACTGAACTTGAAAGGAAAAAAAACAGAGGCAGGTCATGCATCACTACAGGGTTGCCATTTACTTGTAGTCAAACCAGGCAACACTACTTCAAACTAACAGCTTGTTAGGGTGGAAGGTTTTCTAGCCTGTTCAAGTAGAGATCACATGCCTTCCAGTAACTGGGGAGTAAGATGTTGCATTTTATTACTCTGCTGAACTACCCAGAAATATTACTATTATGCCAGCATGAAAATCTGTTTACACAGGCCAGAAGTATATTCCATACTGAAGTGACAGACATGGTTTGTATGATGGTCCCAGCAACACCCCCACCCCCACCCTGAGATCTACAAGGAGTCATAGAACAGAATCATAGAATCATTTAGGTTGGAAGAGACCCTTAAGATCACTGAGTCCAACTGTTAACCCAGCACTGTTAAGTCCGACACTAAAGCATGTATTTAAATGCCATGTCTACATGTCTTAAGTACCTACAGGAAAGGTGACTCCACCACTTCCCAGGGCAGCCTGTTCCAGCGCTTCACATCTCTTTCAGTGGAGAAATTTTTCCTAATATCCAATTTAAACCTCTCCTGGTGCAGCTTGAGACAATTTCCTCCCATCCTATCACTTGTTAGTTGGAAGAGACCAACACCCACCTCTCTACAACCTCCTTTCAGGTAGCTATAGAGAGCAATAAGGTCTCCCCCATCAGCCTCCTTTAATTCAGGCCAGAAGAAAAAAAAAAAAAAAGAGAAAAAAAAAAACACAACCAAAAACCATAACACACACCCACCCCCCAAACAGTTCCCTCAGCCTCTCTCTTCATAACACTTGTTCTCTAGAGCCTTCAGCAGCTTTGTTGCCCTTTTTGCTCTTCTTGTAGTGAGGTGGAGCATCACTAAGCTGTCAGGGTTGCTGCTATAAGGTCTGCAATTTCTAATATGTAGAAGGGGAAGCAAGGATAAGGGTATCTTCAAAGGAAGAAGCATTTACAGATATCTTGATGCTGCTCCAAGTTGCATGAGTTTCTCCAGCAAAATACAAAATTTCTTTCCCATTAAAGCACTTCTCTCCCCCCACTCCCATATCA
>VWZY01004660.1:195923-228993 GCA_013399075.1 Chloroceryle aenea
CAAGTAGAAAGATGCTAGTGACTGATCTTTATACAGGCTGTTCAGGTTGACAGCTTTTTCACAACATTTTGTACTACAGAAGTGTTTATTTTAGTGTGCTTACTCTCAACTTGCAGAAAAGGTGATTATCAGCTACACTGACCTATTTTTCACACTTTTGGTGAGGAGTTGCAGAATACTCCTGCTGATTCCTTGTTCCTAGAGGCAGACATGCTTTCCTTATTTTCTGCGGAAATAAGTTTTAGAGGATTTCTAGTTCTACGGCATTTCACCTAAAGCACAAGTGAAGTTAACTTTCATTACCACCAAGTCCCCTGCAGTCAAAAGGCATCCAATCCAGTGGGCTATCTTCATACATGAGCTGCTCACTCGAGGACTAACACCTTTCCATACCAATAACCACCTCTAGTCCAAATTCACACAGCACTCCCAGGTTAACTCTCCTCTTACTGCCCTCACTGGGGTTCTGGAAGTGCTCGGATAATGCTGTGCAGCAATTTGTGTGCCTCTCTCTAGTAGAAGCTAAAAAACCCCTAACATACATATTGGTCTATTTTTGCTGTCTGCCTCCCTGAAGGGAGCAGGGTATCAGTCTTAATATAAGCAAATACAAGACCTTTGCACAATAAATCTTTGACACAGATAATTGGCAAGATTATTACAGTCTCTCATCTTCCTTTTCAGGGCATGTTATTGAGAAAGCTGTGGCAAAACAGCTGTGGCTTTATCTGGATTCCTCAGATTTTCTGGATCTCTTTCCATCTGGTCTAAGACCTGGCCTCAGTACAAACACATACTCAGGCTCACTGGTCAGACTTCTCACAGTGGACAAAGACCAAAATGAGATTTTTAGTTGACAGACTTAAAGCAAGCTGTGATACTGGCTTCCACATACATTTTTTGTGACTGCTTTAGAGTACGAGAAGTAGTACCCATACCATCAGCACATCTGGAAGACTACAGTTAACTTCTGCACAGGGCTAAGCAGTTTTCCTTCTTCATACCTTCTATTGCCTAAAAGGTTTGCTGGGCCTGATCTCATCTAAAGGAATTTGCTTTGATCAAGGTACCTCTTCTCACTGAAGGATATTTCCCACCTTTCCAGCAGCCTGGACTATGGCCCATAAGAAGATGAGCCCTGGAAGTGGCACTAGGAGGAAGGATCAGAAGAAGCAGGACTTAGTTTATCACCTGAAGTAGCACAACTGAAGAGTAGGCTGCTTACTGTTCATGTGATACAAGGCTGCTTGAGGAGAAGCAGGCAAGCTAATATATTGCCAAGGAACAGGGAGATGAAGTATCAGTAAGCATTTCTTCTCCCCAGCCACCTGCAGCTACCTATGTAGGAGTTACAGCATGTACTTCTCATCCAAACAAGAAGACACCAGAAGTAAACACTCCCTCACCCTGCTTAAATATAACCCTCAGGAGAGCTCTGGTCCCTATACTTATAAAAGTGCTGCAGCCCCAGGTGAGGTTTGTTTAAAAATATGTAGATAGACAGCAACAGGGAAAGCCTAGACTGTGGTGGTTGATACCTACTTCCCCAAAAGCAGCTCAGTACTATCTAAATATTAGCAAGGCTAGTGGCAGCAGCATCCGGGCAACTGGTTCTAAGCAGGCTTCTGCTTGAGGAAGAGCCTGATCTGCAGCAAAAGACTCCTCTCCCCTGAGCTCAGCAACCTCATTAAGCTGAAAAGCTATCCCAGACACCAGCTGTCTTAAACACTGAGAAGTCCTAGTTTCACCTACAATAAAAATTTTTTAGAATTTTAAACCCAAACAAACCTTGACATGCTGAATCACAGATCACCCCTCCTCTCAGGAGCTTTTCAATCCATACCAGGAAGCAAGAGATAACTGGAGGGGGAATCAAGTTTAAGAAATTCAGGGAAATTCAGCCTTACAAACAGGAAGGAAAGAGTTAGAAAAAAACTGATTTTATGTTGTTTGATAGGACTCCAAGCAGTTACTAAGTCAGTTTATGTCAGCTATGGCCCAAGAGAAAACATTTGTTTTAAGAAATTGGGCTGACAGTCACATTAAAACTGGTTTTGTAGGTGCATGAGAAATGGCTGTGTGTCTGGCCTAGCTGGAAGATTTCATGGACCTTTGAAAATTGAAGATGTGGCCACTACAGAAAGATTCCAGACTAATTCTGTCTGAATCAGCTTTTGCTTATCCTCATTGATCCTGATGTTGCCATGACTGTCTCCACACACTTCTCCAGTCAAGTCTCATCATACCTGGACACACAGTTTCTCACTCTTACTGCATCATTCTTTGTCTTTGCTCTTTTTTAATTCCAATCCTTTTAAGATTCGGAAGCTCCTATGCAGTTTAATCAGCTTTCTTCCAGCACCTACTTGGAAAATATTGAAGCCTCTGACAAAATATTAAAGACAACAAGAGTCATCTCTTCTCCCAGATGAAGTTTACCAGCTCTTGCACACAGCAAGACCATGTCTGTAAAGGACTTTGAAAGACTTTTTTCCTTTAGTAATTATATTAACATCTTACATACACAAATACTTACCAGCTAATGCACCAACCATCTTTTCCCCAGTTTTATTCACATGCCAGGCTGCTGGTTCATTCCCGTCCGTCATCACAGCTCCAGCTCCTCTCCTCCCATTCTCAATTTGTCCAGCGTCATAGACCTTTTCTCTCTCCCCACCACCAGTTACAAACCCATACAAGCTCATTAGCCGATATCTCATTTAGAATTCATGTAGAAAGAGGAAGGTTTTTAACCAGACCCTCAAAAACCCTAATTATACTTTGCAATCCAGCTCCATCACTGGATACTATTTTAATCCCAAATCTTCTGTCTCTGGTTACAGCTGAAGTACCAGTGTATTCTTATGTTTTCACAGGACTCCAGAGAAATAAATCAGTTCAATGTTGCCCTGGTTTTGATCTATCAAGACAGGTGACAAGTTTTAGATCTTGAAAGCAGATTTTATTCATTTAGTTTTCAACAAAAGATCAAGATAAGCATAGCCTAGTTTCCTATTGCTAAGAAACCCCCTGATATCACATAGCTGTTGGCCATAGGGCAGTGAAGTGGTAGCTGAATTTCTTGCAAAGATCTTTTAGAAGCACCACACTACATTTACAAGTGGGTATCAAGACAGTGCCAAGAAAGCATGAGCATTACCTACAATAAAAGAGGGGAGAAGAGAAGGGGGGGAGCAAATTAAGTCAAGCTAAATCAGATTATCCTTAAGAAAATACAAAACACCTGAAAACAATATTAAAAGTTGTCCTGCAGAGAATCTATCTCTGGATTCAGCTACCTTCCCCTTGACTACCCAGAGCCTGCTAAGAGCAAAGGTACATTATGGCTCACATAGGACTAGGACTTGCTGCATTTCCCAAGACTGGCTGTCAAGTCTCTGTCAAGGAGCTTCCTTCTTCCCTCTGTCCCCACCACTGGAATTTCCTCATTTTTAAGAGGAGCCCAACACAAACTTCTTAGAACAGTTTGCAGGATAATTCAGTCATTGTTAATCCCTAGGTAAAAGGGAGGGAAAGTTTCAGTGGGTAAAACCAGAGCCAGATTTTGAACACCTGTGAGCACGGTTTAAGGAAGGGAAAGTCTGAAGGTTGTATGTGAAGAGGTTGACAGCAATATTTGGCTCTAATACACAGATTTATATCCTTTATTTCATCATTCTCCATGTTCATACCCTGAAGTGGATTCTGTTACAGAGTATGAGGACTGCCTTGGAGCACAGATCTTCATCTGAGCACTGTTCTTAAAACAGTCACTTGAAGTCCTCGAAACCAGATGAGCCCCAGGTTTGTAATCAACAAATGAACTACTTCTGTGGGGTAACTTGGATGAGAAAGCCTCGAGGCAGGACCTGCATGTATTCATGAGTATGGAAAGATTTTTCATCAGAAGTGCCAAAAATTAAGTATGGATCCTTAGAACCCTGTTACTGAATTAATTGCTAAAGAACAGGAAACAAAGTTGGAGTTCCTGGTCCCCTCAGATCACCATGTGCTAATGATACTTGCCACAAATAGTTTTGTTTCAGTTCTCTGAACTGGCAAGCTCTGGAGGTATGTAATGCTTCGGGTGGATAAATACTTAGAAAAAATGCTCAGCTTGAACTGGGAAGAGATCAAGCCAAGCAATGCAAATACAACATCCTCACAGAAACCCAATAGAGTCTGAATTTAGATATACAATTTTTTAGAAGATGGTTGTTCTACTCTTGCCTTCTCAGGAAAATTCAAGGTCCTGAAGATTCTGTGACATGATGGCAACTCCATTTTTAATATTTCTACACAGAAAGGAGCTCCTGCCCAGTACTTATGTCAACTCAAAGAGGCAGAAATAGTGTATCTTCTCCAGACCAGCACTCTGCAAGGAATAGGATCTAAAAGATTCCTTTTTAGTTCAAAACCAGGAGATTGCTTTTATAGCAGGATGCATAAATCAGTAGCTAGTCTTCGCAATATTTTACATGCTAGACCATATGGTTCAACAGATAGCAATTAACCCAAATTTATTTGGTACACAGTAGGTACAAAGGAAAAAAAAAGAAAACAAGGCACTAGTTAATCCTATTTTTCCTCATCTTTTATCTACTTAAGCAGAGGTTGCCTTTAACAGCTGAAAATAATATTACTTTCTGACAAATTCTTCCCACATAGTACTAAATAATTCAGGCAGAAAGAGACCTTTAATGACTTGGAGTAGCTCTACTGCTGGTAGTGCCACATGATAGATTCCTGACTAGGTGATAATGGAACTGCTTATCTTCATCTCAGTACATGTTAGCCAGGACTACCCAAGAAAGGGGGTCAAAATCCATAGCAACAGCCACCACAAGGCAATAGTACCAGGCTGGAGTGATGCAGGAAATGGATAGCTAGGGACCTGCCAGGCAGGTCCACTCTAGCTGGCTTGATGACTTCTATTTGTCACCTTGTCCCCGGGTATCTCATATCATTTTCTACTTATAATCATTCCCCCAGCGTAACTGTATCTTATGATAAAGTCTGCCACTTTTAGGCTCTACACCAGTCATCCTTCTTCCTATCAACACCAAGAATAAGAGATTCCCCCACTCCTTTGATCAGGACCAGCCCACCAAAGGCAGCAGTACCACAATCCTGAACACACTGCTTTTCCCATTTGCACAGTCTAATTTCACTGGAATACAGGATGTAACCTTGCCACAGTAATCTATCCCAACACTATACCACAATCTATACCACACTTGCACTACAGAATTATCATGAATGGTCTGTTTCAACACCTAATAAGCAATTGATCTTAAGTTCTTACAGCAGCTTTCTTCACAGACATACTGACTACTGAGCAACATATCTTTATTACCCTTAAGCAACATCCATGTATGCAAAGGATGTTTATCCAAATACAGCAGTTAATATGACTATTTTTGTAGAGGCAGATAATACAGAATTAAACCAGTAGGCAGATGTAGTTGCATAGAAAGCAATTCCCACAAGTCATTCAACAACAGCAAAATTTAACAAGGGAATCAGCTTGAGATTTTTCCAACAGCTTGCCTGTGAGAGGACTTCCTCTTACGGTCACCATTAGCAGAACCATTCACTGACCTCTAGATTTCCTCCCCACATGCTAAATTGTCTGTTCTGTGTTCAACTTCTGGAAGAATATCTGTGTCCTAACCACAGGAAACTTGGATTCTCAAGTTCACTGGCCTCTTCAATTTACGAAGCTTAGGTTCTCCTTGTCAACAAGAATGGAGAGATGTTATTTAGCCTTAATGAAGTTATATTGGTAATAGATCAGGAACACCAAAGAAATCCTGTAGCTTTTGACTATCTTAAGAACTATTTTACATGGTGATAATATGTGCCATCTGCTTGGTATCCTAGCCTCAGAGGCTAAGCATCACCAAGTAGCTTCAGTTCAACATTTAAGGAAAAAAATGGGATACCTGCAAAGAAAACTGGCAGCAAAAGCAAACCGAGCATCAGGAAAGATACTTCCAGATCTTTAAAGGACAGCAGACACAATAGCAAAGGAAAGGCTGAAATTAAAGCTCTCTACAAAAGTCACAAAATATTCAACTGTGAAGATCTTTCCTAAGAGCCTATGAGGTTTTTAAAACAGTGTCCATCACAAAGGTTGTTTTACTTAATCTCATCTCTAGCCAACCCAAATATAGTTTATCAGGAATGATCTCTATCTGCTTGAGTCTTTCAGTCCAAGTCTATTGTCCACAATCTCTGCGAGATTTAGCTTCCACTTTACAATAAAAAGGAAACAATGCCAAGAATAAGCCTTTTTTCCTTCTGAGATGTTTTAGAAGCAAAGGACAGCACATCTAGTGCCAAGGCAGCTTACAGATAGTATCACTCTTCTACCTCTTACCCCCCTCTCTCTTCATAAGAAGTCTTACAAGGCAAGCATGTGCTTCTGCAGCAAACCAATACAGCAATTAGCATGAATTCTGTTTCAGACACTTAATGCCTATAAATAAGCAGCCCAAAATAACTGAGGATTACAGAAAACAGCAGGAGACTACTGCCACCTCAGGCATTCTTAGATAACATGTCAGGACTCTTGAGCTGGTAGCCTACAGGCTGCATCCAGCCCCCAAGACAGCCAAATAATCTCTTGCCACTCATCAAGCCCACCCTTTGCACTGGGGCTCTGGGGTGCAGGAGCATAGTGCTAAGGGGAAGGGCAAGTTCTACCATATTAGCCTGTCCCTTAAGTAATCAGCACCTGAGTGAAAGAGCATTGCTATAGGCTGATGCAATGGAAACAACATTCCCAGTAACAGCTCCAGTACCCCAGAAGCAAAAGGGAGGGAAACATCTTACACTTCCACCCCAAGGCATAGCTATTTCAGTGTCTGCAAACCAGCCTGAAGGCACCAGGGTGGGACTCCCTGCAGGCAATCAAAGCCTTATATACCACATGTGCTCCCCTCCTCATTCTCCCCACTCAAAAGCCCTTCTCCATTTCCTAACAGCCAGTGGCTTCACTAAATACCAGTCACCGAGTTCTCTCCCAGACATTGGCATGTGTTTCCAGCCTGCTTAGTCCAAAATGCTTATTTGCTCCCTGAATTACAGGCAAGGGATCATGAATATCAGTATCTTTATCAAGTTCCTTAAACTCCAAGCTCACCTTTTATCCTAAATGAAACAGGCCTGACACCCCCCTACTCTCCCCACCCGTTTTTCAGATTTATTAGAAAGCATGAGGTAAGCATTTGCCACATGAATAACAAGGAAAACTGTCTGAAGGAATGGTTTTTCCTGTTGAGCACATTCCTGCTTTTAGATTAAGTGAGGACATACCAGACCCTCTAGTGCATCTTATTCCGAGGTTTACCAGATTGCAGGAATGATACTTGAAAAGTTTCCTCTCTGCAGTTCCCAAACTGATACAGAGACAAAAGCACCCCAGATATTCTTTGCTCTTGTTCAAGCATTGAGGCAGGGATTTTCTTAGGTGCTGTGGAATACATGAACAGAAATAATTTGGGATCCTATTTAAGAATAGCCAGGAACTCATCAAATGCAACAGGATACATACTTGGCTGCCTCTTCTAAAATAAAGAAGACTTATTAAAAATATTAGTTTAAAACATCACCTGTTCTCTTGGCAGGTCCTGAAAACGTCCTCATTAACTGGAAATTGCATTAGGTATTGCCAAACAGCTGATTAATGGGGATATATTATAAGCATGCTGGGCAGCTTCAGAGGTTTTGCATTTCTAAGACTTCTTTTATCTGTGGACTCCGGTATATTTACTAGGAGAAAGGCTCTGTCACATACCTGTAAGGCAGGCATTATCCCTCTCTAGGTGAAAAGCTTTAGAGATGGTAACTCACTCAAGTTCACAAAACAACCAGTAGAAAAGATAAGGTACCACCATCATGCAGGCATTTAATGCCTGGAAAGCTATTCTTGTCCAGCCTCCCGTCATATTCATAGTTACTCACCAAAAGCACATCCAAGAAAAGAGAACAATAATGCATCAGTTCAGTCAGATGCTATATCTAGTTAACTTCTTACAGTTCAGAGCCAGTCCAGTTGAAGACACATCAGGCTTACTGTAGAGTTACTTGACTTTTAAAGAAGTTACATGTATACTGATATAGGTCTGAGAGCAAGTGGAATTTGAGACTCTGAACCATGCTATTCTAGAGAGTAACATGCCACAATTTTTCTTATAAAACTAATCTATAGCTTCATTAGTAGCTTACCCAAACCATAAGATTCTAACCTTCAGTAGAGAAGGAGCAAGCTATTCCTTTATAGGCCTGAACAGGCCTGTTCCCCCTCCCACAACAGCTGGTACCTTCCCAAAGGAGAGGGGTCAAAACAGAGTAGAAATTCAACACTAACCTGATGCTCCAAGTTTGACAGAGAGACTTAGATTGTCCATGTAAGACTCTGGAGCTTTCCATCATATTTGACGTGTTTACTCGTTGTTTGAAAGACTTGAAAATCCTCTTAAGTTACCTAATCACATCCTGTGGCAAGTTGAAGATACTTGACATTCCTCCCTTCCCTTTCCCCACCTTTGGGGTAAGCTAAGTGTAAACATGGCACCAACCCAACTACAGCAGAGCCAAGTACCATTTAGGAACTCAAAGGAGTACCCTGTGCCCTCAGTGCACAACACAGGAGGTCCAAGCACTGTCCCTTCCCATCACCTAACTGGCCTGTGGAATACAGAGCCCTGAGAGAGGCAGTGAAGGAACAGCTTGTTTTCTATTCCAGTGCTGCTCCGTCCTTTCAGCTGCACATCTAGAAAAACATGGCAGTTTCTTTGTAAAAGAAAATAAAATAATCACTCATTCACCTAACTAGGAATGGGAAAAAGTAAAGGCACCCCAAACCAAGCAATGAGGCAGCACATGCAAAAAGGCAGAAACTTCCTTCAAATTATTAATTTACAAGGGGAAGACAAGAAAGGAGACAGAAAAAGTAGGACGTCTGATGTGGCATCTAAGTCTCAAGAGGAAGAGCTTGAGACTTAAGCCTAAGATTGTGTAGATTCTTTGTGAAAACTTCTATGGCAATTCCTTTGGACTGTTCCCACTCCACAGATTTATTGCAGAATATACACACTGCTGACAATCCAGTTTAGTATACTTACAGTACAAGAGAAAGATCAAGTAGGACCTGTCCCTTTCACAGAGAAAAATACTCTTCTTCTGACAAGCTCAGAGCTAAAAATATCAGATCTAAGGCATGTACCTTTGTGGGAGACCAACCGCTATATGCTTTGGCAGATGAAGCCAACTACTCAAAGAGGCTACAGAAGTTGCATGCCAGCTTAGGAACTGTTTTGCTATCTCAGTATTGCTATCCCCGTATTGCTCCTTCCTACCCAGCACAGGAATGTCCACCAAGTTCAGTATCAAATGGGATTGACTGGAAAAACTCAGCAAACTGTAATGAAGTGTAGTATCCATGATAAAACCAGAAGCTGAAGAGTCCAATTCAATGTTTAATGATCAGAGCACAGATCTGCTGAAACAGTGGTTGAGAGCCTTAAAAGATTTCCTCACGTGCTAAATGACAACTCAGTTTCTACACTTGAGCAGAAACCTGACAGTTTCTATTTTTACCTATTTCTTATTTGGACAAGTCCATATTGTATGGACTGAAGCAGCAGCCGGCATTTGCTTAACCCCTCAGACATCTAGCTGGGTCTGTGCAGAAGTACTGCCCGGCACAGTAACTTTAGATGCTTTAAAACTAGGAAATATGGAGCTGCAGTAGGCATGATGGGGAAAAAGACACCACACTGAGTGTTCAGAAGTTTTCCTCATCCTTTCGAAGTAAACAAACCACTGAACTGAGAAAGGAAGGATCGGGCAAGAATTTTGATAGCTATACATCCACTGTATTAGCATAGGACAACGTACCCCTAAAGCAGAGTTCTTGCCAAGCCTGTGATTTACTTCATTCAATAACATATCAATATAAGCTCAGTATCTTAAGCCTATTGAAATGAAATCCTCTAATTCTTGGGACAAAGCCTTAACACACTGCGGGAGCACCACTTCAAAGAATGTGATCTAAAGAGAAAAGACAAGTCTTACTATAGTTTGGGGTCTTTTTTTTTTTTTTTTACCATGTTGAAGCTATTTAGGAGTTCTCTAACCTAAAACACAACTTGAGCAAATTACTAGAAGAGAGGTTCTCCAATCTGCAAACACACTCAGATGAGACTAAGTCTTCAAAAGCCAGATGCATAACCCAACCTCTGTTCCTGCAGTACCATCTGCTAACTACAACTTCCACTGCTTTTATTAGTTGCTTCCAGAGGTAATTGCTCAATTTCCAGTTCAAAGCACTTTATAATAAGCATGCAAGAAAGCCACCTCTGAGACACCTTATCAGTACGCTGCACACCAATGCATACATCTCCAAATGGCACAAATGGCCAATTAATTATATCATTGGTCAGGCAGACTATTCAAGTGCAATTAAAGCATCTAATTAACTTTCACCAACAATATACAGAATGGAAGTTGAACCACTACATCATTATTAGAAGCCACAGTAAATTTAAAGATCAGATTTAAAGGCAAGAGTCTTGCAAGCAGTTCTGATCTTGAAAACTCCTTAAGGCATATTCCTGTTTCCTTTCTTGGTAGTAAGCAAGTGTAGACAGACAATTATACCACCAAACACTTTTTTACCTTCTAGAGCCACACAAACACCGGACATCCCAGGTTTTACTCCTCCAAATAACAAAACCCCATGTTATCGAGAGCACACAGGCAAACAGCACTGAAAGCTAAGCAGTTATTTTAGGGGTATACGGAACTGTTAGGAGCACACCCATAGTTGACTTCCCCATATAGTCCTCCAGCTGCTCCAAGTCCCCAGCCTGTACAGCCTTCCATGGCTCTCACACTGTAGATAAAGTACTGTGCATTTTGTCTACACGGTGTGAGGTAAGACAGGTTTTTCCTCAGACTGCTGATGCTGTTTTGTACCGTGCAGTTCTGAATGTCTGTCCTGGCTAGCCTTCCCATTTTGGTGTCAGAGCATCTGATTCTTTTCTTGAAACACAGAAGGGAATGCTGAAATTCTTCTGCAGTGGGCTCCTCAGAGGGTTTTCCCAGCCTAAAAAGGCAAAAGTACCCCCAGATCTCACTTCTGGAATAACTGTCATTTAAAAACATTTGAATAATTCCAGTTGGAAGTACTTCCTAGATGTTTTCCACTGCTCCTCCCTGTATAGTTACAGCATAGCTCTGTTCCCTGGACACACCAAACACCTGAGGTTGGCACCCCAGATAACAACTCAGACATTTCTCATGCAGTTAAAGCCACTAGAGGGCATTGACATTTACTCCAAAAATAGGATTGGGTCTAAAACGGGCCTTGTCCTATACTTTATAGGGGAGTCAGAGACTTTGATACTTACTTTCTCTACTCAAAGTCCTCTGTCCACAGAGATCACATTAGCACTCAGAAGTACAGGCCTAGAACCACATGAAAGACATCCCATTGTTATCATAACTGCCTTAATGCAAGATCTGAGCCTTTAACTTACATCAGCAAATTCACCTCATCAAGCCACAAATCACACCAACCCGTAACTTCCCACCCTTGCACACCACTGTGTACATTGGTCAAGTCTTTGCCATCTCATTTCAATTCTTGGATAATTTGAAAAGCAGAAAAGATTTCTTAGCATTCTCTGCCCCATCTGCAGACAGAGATACTGTTGTCTTTCCTTCTAGGCTAAGTTCAACACTGCCACATGTTCCAAGACCTACTTTCCTCATTCCCATCAAATGCCTTGTTCACAACTGCAGAGTGAATACTTTAACATACTGTGTTTACATACACCCATGACAGACTTTTTTAGCTTTCATATGCTGCAAACCTAAACAAGGAGAACTGAAGGTGACTGACAATCCTGCACTTAGATTTAATAAGCAACAGATGAGCAGAGAAACTCTGCCTCAGCTGAATCTTCTCCCCGTGCTATTTCAAGCAAGTACTTACATATTTGACAATAGACAATAAAAAGCAGCTGTCAAGAACTTTGCACAGGTTGGCTGTAGGACATAATAGCAAAGAGAACATAGATGTTAAAAGCCTAAGTTAAAACCCTGGCCAGGCTAAATCTAGATCGTCAACCCCACACCTGAGGACTCAGAGTTTCCTTCACCTCTTCAGCAAAGACCTTTCAGGGTATACATAAGGCCAAAATACATCCACCAAAACCTCTTGAAAATTCAGTTTCTAGAACACCCCGGATAACTGGAAGTCTTCCATGTTCTGCGAATCCACATCATCCTCTCAAGTGCTGCTCCACATCCAGTTTGAAACAAGCTTGCCCAGGGCATCACACAGCAGTGTGATACAACCACATTATGCTGGGGTTGCATCTTGCTCTGGTACAGTTCAGTAACTGGGAGTACAACATGACAAAGTATGTTAGTTTACATCATGTTCAGGTTGTTCAGACAACTGCATGAAGTCCACTCAATGCTCTTAGGAGATCATAGGCATGTCTTCTATTGTTGTTGGCAAAGGTGAAGTTCAAAAGTATATGTAAACAATTTGGATCCACCACCACTATACGAGGTATGCAGGTAACGCTTCCAGACTAGTGGCAAGATAAAAGTAATTATAATGCCAAGGCTGGAACATACAAGTTACCTTAGATCTCTCCTGGAGAAATGTATAGTTTTCTTTTAGCAGATGTGTTCTTGCAGATAGCCAATATGGATATTTGAAGCATGTCCAGGCAATTCTGGTGTTCAGTTATCCCTAGAATAAATATAGTGTAGGTAGTGCCAGTACAGGACATTAGCAAAGTGTTCCTGTTTGGAAAGCAGAGAATTTGCCTTCAGATGGCTTTAGCTCAACATCCATAACTATTCTCCCATTAAACTGCTCTGCGTCATTTCACATTAGTGAAGAAATAATGCACTATTGCTTTGACACACATACCCTATTGGGGCAGGGGGGGTGCTTTGGAATAAACCCTCCCTATTCAACAAGCTTTATGCAGAGCCTTAGACTACTCTTACTTTAAAAACCATGAAGAAATAGTTTGTCTTACACTTCCTTGGAAGTGAAGTTACTCCCCATGCAAGACTTACACTTTACTGGAACATCACACCAGAACACTGCCAACTCTTAGCATAAAGCTAGGTGGAGTAAGGGTCTAGTGTTTGGGGATTTATTTTTTTGTTTGTTTGGGGGGTTTTGTGTGTGTTTTTGATGGTGGTGGTGGTTTGGTTTTTTTTTTTGGTGGGTTTGTTTGTTTGCTTTTCTTCCAGTAGACACTAACATTTGTTCCTAATCTCAGCTGTCATAACTTATGGTGAGTACACGCAAGCTCTGCTTTGCTAAGGAGACAAGATGAATTTTTCACTATGTACAGTACAAAAAAACCCACCAAACAAAAACCTCCTGTTACTCTGAACAGAGGGTAGGAAACATAGCTCTCAAGGGTACTCTACAGAAAAAGAGAGCAATGTTTTATCTTTAAACTTGTAGCAGAGACTCAGAGCTGCCATGCCTCTTTTCACAGGGCTTATGTAACAGGACAGCATTAAAGTTCATAACTAGCACTTCCAGACTTTGCCTGGAGCTCTTCAGTACAACTCTAGGATTTACTGCACATTGTGTACCTACCCCAGTGCTCATAAGTCACACTGCAGCCTCTTGCTTTAAGACTGAATATCAGATAACATTACTGAACCAGTATCTCTGCCCCAGTGATGTGCAAGCAGGCCAGCTATGGTCCATGAGTGACAGGAAGAGTCAATAAATTCGTCTTCAAGAGCAGCTAAGAAGCTAGGCTTCTGAAACATGAGAGACGCACCTACTGTCAATGTAAGTTGAGTGTCCAGTCTCCAAAAGATAATGGTTGCAAGGAGTCACAGATTTTTTAATTACTGTGCTTTTAGAAGCTATTTCAAAAGTTAACCTTCCTCACTTTACTAGCACATTGCATGAAAGAAACAGCTGAAGCACTTCCAAGTGTCTTAACTGCCTGATAACTAGAAGTGCTAAGTCAGTAGGCACACAAAGAGCCTATTTTCAGCATGGTCTATCCCTATAGCCAGCACACACTGGCTGTCAGGAGCTGCAGTATGTTTCAAGATGTCAGTGCTTCGACCAGAAAGCTACAGCTGTCTAGACTGCCTTCAGTAGCTGCCCTTGAACACCAAGGCAAGTGACTAAATCCAGCTCCAGTCATACAAGCAGCAGGCAAAATTTAAGCATCAGTCCTGCCACAGGAGTGAGTTGTCTACCTCTACCTCACAACTGACCAAAGCAAAAAGTCAAAACATTGTAGGGGATGAGCAAACACTCAAACAGGAGCTTGGAGACACAAACCAATACCATGGATGAAGCATAAGTGATCATTCACGGGCTGATAATCAGGAAGTTGTTACAGCTCAGGTGTACCCAACTATACTTGTGGTCAGTTGTCTTTAACTGGCAACAAACGATTCAAGCAGTGGTGCTTCTACAGCTAAAACAGACTTTTCTTCNTTTATATTCCTCAAAGCTTGTACCTTCCACAAAATCCTGCCAAAAAGGCAAGCAACACAAGAAAGGAAGTGCAGTTTTATTACTGCTTTAAAGTGTAAGGTCAGTAAGTGCTTGTGAATTACTGCAGTGGCATGGCCTTCATGAGGCTTTGAAAAACAATTTGGTAAGGGCCTAAACCCTCAGATTAAAATGTTAGAGAAGGTGGCAGATTCTGGAAACTTAAAAAGGTTTATTTTTATCTTGTTTCAAGACCGTTCATGCCCAAAATTACTAACTTCTTGATGTCCAGCAAAAGACAGAATTTAAAGGCAACTATCGGAGAAAGGTTTTAGCCTCAAGAAACATTTAAAGAAAACCATTAAAAGGTAAGAGAGGTGAAGTTGTGCTCTTTGACATACAGGATATTTAAGTAGACAACTTAAACTTAGTATTTGGGCAGTAGCTTTTCTCTGAAGCTACTTCTGTTCAAGTATTTCATACTCCTTTCCACTATCAAGCACAGAGCATGAGCACTATTACATGTCAAGTTTCAGTACTTGCAAGTTGAAGGAAATTGCTCACAGAGTAAAACTGGCATAGTTTTATCATGATCCTGTACCTCACTGGATAGCACTGACAACCCTAGCTAGGATTTTTGCTGCCAAGGGCCAAACATACTTTCATCAGGGATTCAAAGCATGGGGGCTTGTCCATACCCAAGGATGCAGAAAGACAGATCCAGATGTTGTATAGATGAGCCTCTGTTTCACAAGTTGAAGTCTGTCAAGAATTAAAGCATCTAGCACTTCTCTTGCAAAATGATACAGTATGAAGACCAGTGATAGCACTTCTTCCCTTTATTAACTATGCACTTTCTTCCCCTTCCAAAAAGGGAAGATGAAAAGCAAATCCCCAGGTTTGGCTGTAACAGCCTTGCAGTGCCATGCCAAGATTTTTAGAGTCTCCCCAAGGAGCCGGAACTTACAGAAGTGAATAGCATCTAAATGCTTGAACTCCTGTGGGATTTGGCACCCAATCACCCACCCAACTCCCTGCCAGAGAGCTTGCATCAGCACCTCATGATCTGAAACATCGGTAGTATGTAGAAGCTAGAATCCAAAAGAATTTCAAGTAAAGTCATCAGGCTTTTCCTTCCCTTCCCTTGCTATGGAAGTCACACACTTGCCTGCTGTGCGCAATGGGTACAGAACTGCAGTGCTCTGCAAGCAGAGGCACTCATATGGAGGAAAAGAAAAATAGAGTAGCACATCAATACTGAAATCTAAATTCACATGGGAAGAGAACCTGAAAGTACTCAGGTGAAAATTTGAAGTGAAAAAGTGAAAAGCACCAAGAGTAGAATATGTGAGACAACATCTTCTGAGATTGTTTAGATGCACTGGCACCTTTCACAGCAAAACTTTGACAGCAGCCTCCCTAAGACGTAGGTTTACCCATGTTATGGTTTAAGCCCACCCAGCCAGCAACACAACTGCTCACTCACTCCTACCTTCCTCCAGTGGGACGGGAGGAGAAAATAGAACAAAAGGCCCATGGGTCAAGACGAAGAACAAGGAGGGCTCACTCACCAGTTATGGTCACCATCAAAAGACGGACTCAGCTTGAAGAAACAAGATCAATTTAATTTAAACAAAAGCACCACCAATTTACCAACTGAATCTGGCAGTGAGAATGATAACTGGAATTTAAAAACAAGTTCCCCCCACTCCTCCCTTCTTTCTGGGCTCGACTTCACACCCTGTTTTTTCAACCTCCTCCCGCCCCAGCAGCACATGTAGGTAGGGAATGGGGATTGCAGTCAGTCCTACTCCGTTCAATACTGTTGCTCCTTGTTCCTCCTCAGGTGAGACTCCTTGCAGTCAACAGGAGACAGTCCTCCGCAAACTTCTACCAGCATAGGTCTCTTCCACAGGCTGTAATCCTCCCAGCAACAGGCTGCTCCAGCACAGCCTTCCCTCAGATTCCCAGCCTTCTTCAGGAGCAGTCCTCAGCTCCATCACAGGGTCCTCCTCTGCCATTGCTCTCTAAAGGCTGCAAGAGCTCAGCCTGCCATCTCACCATGGGTCAAAAGGGAATGGCTGCTCCAGTGTGTCTCCCTCCACTCTTCCTCACCAACCTTGATGTCCATGTAGTTGTGTCTCTCACATCCCACTCCTCTCCAAAACAAAAGAACTCACCCAACAATTTTTTCTCCTCTTAAAATGTTATCATAGAGGTGCTGATTGGCTCAACCTTGGCCAGAGGCAGGTCTGATCTGGAGCTGGGGGAACTTCTTGAAGCTTCTTCAAGAGCCACACCATTACAGCACAGTGCAGAGGTGATCTTTTTGAAAAGTCACGAGGAGCTGTCCTGGGCTGGANAGTGAAAAAGTGAAAAGCACCAAGAGTAGAATATGTGAGACAACATCTTCTGAGATTGTTTAGATGCACTGGCACCTTTCACAGCAAAACTTTGACAGCAGCCTCCCTAAGACGTAGGTTTACCCATGTTATGGTTTAAGCCCACCCAGCCAGCAACACAACTGCTCACTCACTCCTCGCTTCCTCCAGTGGGACGGGAGGAGAAAATAGAACAAAAGGCCAATGGGTCAAGACGAAGAACAAGGAGGGCTCACTCACCAGTTATGGTCACAATCAAAAGATGGACTCAGCTTGAAGAAACAAGATCAATTTAATTTAAACAAAAGCACCACCAATTTACCAACTGAATCTGGCAGTGAGAATGATAACTGGAATTTAAAAACAAGTTCCCCCCACTCCTCCCTTCTTTCTGGGCTCGACTTCACACCCTGTTTTTTCAACCTCCTCCCGCCCCAGCAGCACATGTAGGTAGGGAATGGGGATTGCAGTCAGTCCTACTCCGTTCAATACTGTTGCTCCTTGTTCCTCCTCAGGTGAGACTCCTTGCAGTCAACAGGAGACAGTCCTCCGCAAACTTCTACCAGCATAGGTCTCTTCCACAGGCTGTAATCCTCCCAGCAACAGGCTGCTCCAGCACAGCCTTCCCTCAGATTCCCAGCCTTCTTCAGGAGCAGTCCTCAGCTCCATCACAGGGTCCTCCTCTGCCATTGCTCTCTAAAGGCTGCAAGAGCTCAGCCTGCCATCTCACCATGGGTCAAAAGGGAATGGCTGCTCCAGTGTGTCTCCCTCCACTCTTCCTCACCAACCTTGATGTCCATGTAGTTGTGTCTCTCACATCCCACTCCTCTCCAAAACAAAAGAACTCACCCAACAATTTTTTCTCCTCTTAAAATGTTATCATAGAGGTGCTGATTGGCTCAACCTTGGCCAGAGGCAGGTCTGATCTGGAGCTGGGGGAACTTCTTGAAGCTTCTTCAAGAGCCACACCATTACAGCACAGTGCAGAGGTGATCTTTTTGAAAAGTCACGAGGAGCTGTCCTGGGCTGGATACAGCTGGTTCCACAACAGACCCACTGCAGACCAAAGGTGAGGCCATCAGCCAATTTGGGTGGTGCCTCTGAAAACAAACTTAAAAGGCAAAATGTCACATAGCAGGGGATAAATGTGAGAAGCCATGGTATGAAGGTGGTCAGACAAGGAGCTCTAGAAGCCAAAGCAGAGATTCCTCTGCAGCCCAGAGAGACCATGCTGAAGCAGGTATTGCCCGGCAGCCCACAGAGAGGATATCACACCAGAACAGCTGGCAATTTCCTTAAGGAAGCTGCAGCCTATAGACAGACCATGAGGGAGCAGATTTTTTTCTGGAAGATTGCAGCCTATGGGAAAGACTAATGCTGGAGCAGGGGAAGAAGTGAGGAGGGGTCTGGCAGCTGGGCAAGGTCAACCAACCAGACCATCAAGGAGAAAAAGCAGGAGCCTTTCCAGTCTGCAGCTTCTCAGCATCATCCTCACACTTCAGCTGAAAGCTGCCCATGGAATTTGGTCCTCAGGATAACTTAAGAGTCATCTTGTTTATCATTAGAGGTGAAATAAGTGTAGCATAAGTGAGATCTAAGAAATACAGGGATAGTTTGAAATCTAGGAAGGATCCTTCCCCTGGCATAAATGAATAAACCAGCAAATAAATCAATCAGGGGAAGTAACAGGGAATTAAATGAATGGAAATCATTAATTACAGTTCTGTTTAAGTTGACTGACAGACACCAAGTCAGAGGTTGCAGAAGAACTGTTGACCTTTCAGAATAGTAAAGAAACATCTGCCTTTGTCTTTTCTTTCCCAGCATAAGAACTTCTATTGTAATTAGGAGAGTGGTTGCCAAGCTTCAACTAAGACAGACACTTGCCAGTTATTCAGCCCTCCACAACAGCCTCTTTAGTAGCTCGTAGGGTTTGTTGAATCACAGCCATTGGAGCTTTAAAGCAGGACAGTTTTATAATCTTGCTCACTTTCCACAAAGACTTCTCCAAAGAGGAAAACACACTTAAAGGGAAGCTTCCTACAAAGGCAGGCTGAAAGCAGGTCCAACTCAAACTGTTCAAACTGAGAAGCCTTTCCATACAGCACTAGATTTAACATAGACATTGCCCTATATTATATCTGTAAAGATTCCCAAGAGACAGCTGTACATTCTAACCATCACCAACTGAGGACAAGATGATACTGGGTACCATCGGCTTCCTCCACAAAGAATACCTAAAACAGAGGCATGTCTCTCCCTAAAGCAAGGGGAAACTTCCTGGTGCTTTCCCTTCACTTCAGGGATCTACAGCTCCAAGCCAAGTATTCAAGATGGATAAAAAGCCAGACAGATGCTCGACAAGAGTTTCAGTTAGAGATGATATTGCAATCCAACAACTGCTTTATCAGTAAAAATAAGGACAGAGCTGAGGAATGAGGAAGTGCTCTCTACTCTTTGGAAAAGAAATGTCCCCCTGCCTATTTCCTCTATTCAGAGCCACCAAATCCTGATTGTAATTTAGCACAGGGCATTACCTAAGCAAGCTTCATCAGCGTCAGCATTTATAAGTGACGTCTTCAGTTAGAATCTTGCTGAATCCAGTACTGACTTCATTCTGATGCTTTGTGTAAACAATTCCTAGCACTGGTGTCAATCACCTCACAACAAAACAGATGCCAAGAGAGTCTTCTGTATTTACATCAGCATCTGCTAGTGAAACAAAAAGCCACTAGCAAGTCCCACTAAAGCAATTTCAGGTAAGTATGGTTCTAGCCCTCTGAACACTGGCACGAGATTTAACAAGATTATCTCTTCTTGCTTGATCCTAATTGGTTGCCTTAGGAAATGCATGGATATGCCATAAAGCAAAGAGTTGACATGCTTGGCTTAGGTTGTTTGTGGTAATGCCTAGGTTTGCTTTCTAATAAATACTAACCAGAGTCAAGCCAAAGATAACACCCTATTTTGTCCTCTTAATCTGAGGTGACCTCATCACGTCTATCATCAGCCTTTTGATGATGATTGTTTCCTTAATATAATAAAGTGCCTGTATTCTCCATGGTTTCATGCAAGGTGAAGACAAGGAAAGAACTAAGTCATCTTTAGCTTTTGCTCTGACATGCTGCACTCAATCATGGCACTGAAAAGTTGGTTACATCTCTACACCTGAGAAGAGTTTATCAAAGCTGAACAAACTGAAGGAAAGCACGTCATGTGGAAAATGTATGTGCAGTTTAACTTGATTTACTGCCCCAGTGATTTCCAAAGCAAACCATGAATACCTGAAGTTAGACTCACTTTTGCCAGGAGGAAGGCTTCAGGCAAGGTTCAGCAAGAACTACCAATTTCAGAACTGTTCTCCCACTCTCCTTGCCCTGCCTGAACAGAGGCACACACACAAAGGACACATCCTGGAGGGTGTAGAACGGAGTTTGACAAGAGTCTGGTCATACAGAAAAAGCTAGTCAGAAGCTTTTAATTCCTAGCTAGTCTTCAGGGTGACACTAGCAGTGAGCAGGTTAACTTGGAAGTACTTCTAGCAGAGGTTCCCCACTTAAGATCAGATGCAGATACTTTCTTAGAAAAAGCAATAGTGAGCTAAGAGTTGCATGGGACACCTGAGAAGGTATCAAGTTCAACAGGAAGAACAGTTACTGAGGTAAGTTACCTACATTTTTAACATAGGGAAGAAGATATGCCTTGGAACTCTAAATTCTTTGCTGCAGAGAAAAACCTGCTGACAGCTGAATCTAAACTTTTTATTTAGGATCATCATTCACTAAGTTGCACAAGCATTGCTAGTGTTTTTTAAAGCTTCAGCTAAAATCAAATTCTCTTTGCAAATTGCATGGGAATCTCTTACTGAACTCTTCCCACCTATTTTGGAGCTCCTAGGGTCAGGGGTGGGGGGTGAGGGGGGAAGTCCCTGGCTTATGTGAAGCAATTGTGGAAGTTGGGTTTGGTTGGTTGGTTAGTTTAGATTGTCTTTGTACCAGAAGAACTAGAAGCAAATCTTAGAGACTTTTTGGTAAATTCTTAGAGTTCCAACAGGAAACTTAGTTTACTTCTGACACTCACCAGATATTCAAGATAGATCAGTGTCTCAAATATTTGGGCTCAAAATGTACTTGTCATCTAACAGGGTCAATTCCAGATATGTTGAAGGGCAGGTTCTAAGAATGCTCAAATTTTCTCAAGCGTGGCAGATTTTTTCCTCCCACTCTGTTCCAATTTCAGCACCAACACCCTCCAGTGTTCTAGTAAACATACCAAGTTTTTCTGAAGTTAACTTTACAGGCAAAACTCAGTTTGGAAGTTGGGACTGATTTNAAAAAAGGCCCATTTTCTTTGGTGGTAATGAAAAGCTCAACTTCTTTCTGTTCCCAGTCCATCTAGTTTGGAACTCCTTTAGGGATCTATTATACACAGTAAAAAACTTAAAATTTAGATAGCCTCATTGACAACTGAAGATGAGGACAAGAAAAACATCAGCAGCCCTAGTTTCGCACTGATTGCTTCCCACTCACCTTATTTACCCTCGAGAGGCACCTATACTGGTGACATGGCAAAAGTTTAGCCTGACTAGTTATTTAAAGCTCCATCGGCCACATTAAATGTAATCCAGATCTTCAGGGTGTGCATAACTGACAGGTGAACTGTGAACTACAGGAGAGTTCCTGCAGCTAGATTTAAATAACTAAGCAAGTTCTAAGGAGAGTAGTAGCTTAGGTAACAGCTCAAGTCTATCAGGACACATTTTTTTTCTGCCAACACACTTGTTACTTCAGGGGAACTGAGGAGAGGACAAAACCTGGTGGCCTTGGGAAACTTAGAAGTCTTCAGCAGCTACAGACAGTAATACCCTGACCACTTTGGAGCCAGCTGGCCTGCCTTAATGTAAGAGTCCTTAATTTAAAAAAGAAAACCACCACCAATTTTGAGCACAAAGCACTTTCAGAGCTCACTGTGAAGAGAATACTCAGCTCCCTGGAAGTTCCTGAAGATGAGCATCCAAAAAATAAAATTGTGCTGACATACTTCCAGACAATGGGTTTAACCACCATTAACACACCAGCAAAGCATGTTTATGTCCATTTTGTAAACGTTTGTAGAAGGCAGTAGAAGTCGCAGCTACTACTTCTTCTACAGTTCAAGCTTAAACTAGGAAGAGTGTAGCAAGTGCAAGACCAGTTAGTACCACTGGGAGAACATCCTGCCTCAATACAGCAGAGCATCACTGGCTCTACAGAGCACCTAACTAGCTAAAGCCTGCAGAAGACAGCTTTGACCTTCAATCCTGAACGTAAGAGTATGATTGCTGCTGTTAAAAATATTGACTGTAATATAACCGATGTGTAATAGTAAAGAAGGACAGACAGTCCACAGACACTGACAAAGTCAGAGTGCTGGTAGCAACCCTGATAAAAATTCATAGCAAATTCCTTCAATGTTTACACCCTTGTAGAAAATATGAGCCAGTTGTTAGGTAGCACAGCCACCAGCCACCACTGAAATACCTTCTCCCACCATTAGGCATTACCTATTCATGCAAGTGGTAGCCGCTTTGCCATCATTTCAGATTTTACCTATAATGCTGCAGGACAGCACCTCTANACCAAGGTTTTCTGAAGTTAACTTTACATGCAAAACTCAGTTTGGAAGTTGGGACTTATTTTTTTTTTTTTTAAGTAGTTTCATGCAAGAACCACACAGACATGAGCCAGGACAGCTTTATCCTCCTACAATAGAGCTAACATGGATACAGATCAGAGCCATTTATACACCAACAGATTTGACAAAACAGAGCAGGTGAGTTAAGGTGCTTTATCCCATGATTGCTTTTCTATCCAGTGTAGAAATCTGCAAATCACACAGTGCAACATGTTTGTGAGCAGCAGCTAGCTTCTGTTTCAACACCACTNTAGTTATTTAAAGCTCCATCGGCCACATTAAATGTAATCCAGATCTTCAGGGTGTGCATAACTGACAGGTGAACTGTGAACTACAGGAGAGTTCCTGCAGCTAGATTTAAATAACTAAGCAAGTTCTAAGGAGAGTAGTAGCTTAGGTAACAGCTCAAGTCTATCAGGACACATTTTTTTTCTGCCAACACACTTGTTACTTCAGGGGAACTGAGGAGAGGACAAAACCTGGTGGCCTTGGGAAACTTAGAAGTCTTCAGCAGCTACAGACAGTAATACCCTGACCACTTTGGAGCCAGCTGGCCTGCCTTAATGTAAGAGTCCTTAATTTAAAAAAGAAAACCACCACCAATTTTGAGCACAAAGCACTTTCAGAGCTCACTGTGAAGAGAATACTCAGCTCCCTGGAAGTTCCTGAAGATGAGCATCCAAAAAATAAAATTGTGCTGACATACTTCCAGACAATGGGTTTAACCACCATTAACACACCAGCAAAGCATGTTTATGTCCATTTTGTAAACGTTTGTAGAAGGCAGTAGAAGTCGCAGCTACTACTTCTTCTACAGTTCAAGCTTAAACTAGGAAGAGTGTAGCAAGTGCAAGACCAGTTAGTACCACTGGGAGAACATCCTGCCTCAATACAGCAGAGCATCACTGGCTCTACAGAGCACCTAACTAGCTAAAGCCTGCAGAAAACAGCTTTGACCTTCAATCCTGAACGTAAGAGTATGATTGCTGCTGTTAAAAATATTGACTGTAATATAACCGATGTGTAATAGTAAAGAAGGACAGACAGTCCACAGACACTGACAAAGTCAGAGTGCTGGTAGCAACCCTGATAAAAATTCATAGCAAATTCCTTCAATGTTTACACCCTTGTAGAAAATATGAGCCAGTTGTTAGGTAGCACAGCCACCAGCCACCACTGAAATACCTTCTCCCACCATTAGGCATTACCTATTCATGCAAGTGGTAGCCGCTTTGCCATCATTTCAGATTTTACCTATAATGCTGCAGGACAGCACCTCTAGAATAACCTTCAGGTACAGCAGCCAAAAGCACCATTCTCTTACAGTGAAGAGGTAAACCTGTGGCCTTGTACACATGTGCAGCACACTGAAGATATCTGATCCCAGGGCAACTGCTTTCAGAAGCCAAGTTAAAGCTCCAGCAGGATAGATTGAACATAATTTTTCAGGAATATTTCTGATGCATTGCATCTAATAAAGGGCAAGTAATACCAGCCCTGAGAAACCCATTAGCTACCCTTTACTACAACAGCGCAGGAAGACATGCCAGCAGCGCTGCATTACTGTCTTACACCAGATCCCTTACCCGACAGAACTCCAAAGCCTTGGAGGCAGGTACTAGCACTGGTCTTAATTTAGAAAGAGTGAAGCATGTTCTTCTAGATTTACATAGTTTTAGATTAAGACAGAGAGGGAAGGAAATCAAGCTAATCTCTAAAACTGTGTAAAAAAAGAAGAAAGTAGTATTCATTCCATTAACAGTCCTGTTCATTTTATACATATCAGTCTTTTGTGGACTTCCACCTTTAAAGCATTTTGCTTCTACCAAGATCAAGAAATGTACACATTAAAACTCACCTCTCCCTTACAAATTTGGAGCAGATTATCCTCTAGTGTTCCAGATACATGCATATTTTTAAAGCTACTTTTGCACACAGCTTATCTACTTTTGCCACACTTTCCAGAGCAGAGGAATAAGCCAAATGAAAAACTCAAGGCAGAAGCCAACAAGAGTTAACACCATTCTGTATGGTAACCAGACCCAAATCACAAGTAGCTACTTGGCTCAGACAGAAACCCCTTTATCTGGCCAGTATCCACAAACTCCGACTCATTTAATATCCTCCACTTGGAAATTACACCCAAGAGCTTCTGGCTTTTTAGTTCTTAACTTGCACCTCATTCCACCAAGTATTTGTTTAAGCCTAAGTGTAGACTGCATGTAAATCTGCTTCAAAGAAATGGGAAGGGAAATGGTTTGATGTACCAGCTAGAGTAGGCTCTTTAATCTTCATGCTACTCAAGGGAGTCTATGCTGCAACAAAAGATTATCATCCTATCTGCTTCTGCCTCGTGTGTATCTGGTACACACAGAAGATTTAGAGATAGTGTACATCTGGACATCTTTCCTAGGCATGTGTCCCTGTTGTACATTAAAGGATACCACTACATTTACCAGGTGTTTTCAGATGAGGCTTCCCCATCTATTTGATTTCTGGTTCACTCCCCCTCTCTGCCAGTATTTTTATAAGTGCTGCTTCTGCAGCCCAAGGAGCAGTCATGAGTCCACTCAGTTTCCCGGCAGCTGTAGAACTTAAAGAGTTACATTTATATTAAGGCTGCATTGGATTGGTTTAAATTGCTGGAGTGTCAAACCCTGAAGTAATTAGAAGCACAACTGAAGGATCCAATGATCTCCTATTTCAGCTTCTCTGTATAACCAAAGCGGGAGTTTTAACCCACTGTTCTGAAACTCCACAGGAGTATAGAACAAGTGCTGTTTCATGAATCACAACAAGCCTAAGCATTATAGCAGCTAAACTAGTGGACTTTTCTCATCAGAAGGTAGGTTACAACTTCTCCGTGAAATTTAAGTGATTGATCTCAGTCATAGAACAGGGATGGACAACATTTTCCACATTCCTTCTAGTCTGTGACCCAGCTAACGGTAACAGAGGACTGGTAGCCAAGAGAAACTCTGAAACAGAATCTGCCCACTAAGTGTTTGGAACCTCTCCTCCCTATTTGAGGATCAGCAGTTCCCTCTGGATATGATTCCAACTATCATTAACAGGACTAGTGGCCAAGAAAAACCTCAGAGAAGCAAGTTATTTCATCTGTCCTACTTCTGCTTCTTCCTCATTCCTTCATACCTTCCCTTCCGCTTCCTATGGCTCTTCCTGTCAGAAGCTCACCCATGAGAAAGCCCTCACCTTTACCACCCTCTCAACCCCAGCTGTCTCAGCAGCACAGAACAGCAGGCTTCTTCCACTCCAAAAAGGGTGAAATTACATTCTTTCACTTTGCCATAGGACTCGGAGTAAAGAAAAATTATGTCAGGCCATCGCTCTTCCAGCAATGGATCAAATTTAACTTTAGACTGACAAGGGCTGCCATATAGCCTACTGAGCCAGTCTCAACAGATTCAGCCTATGCCTTGCACAGAAAAACGTTGCGCGCAGACGGTCTGCTTCTTTCCCCTTAGCTGCTCCAAGTCAAAGGGTCTAGGGTAAGGCAACCCAGTTAACAGAACCACAGCACATAGTTTGGGTCTGTACTCAAGTACTAAACAGCATGATGCTTTGTGACACTTCATATTATCATAGTATCATTTAGGTTGGAAAAGACCTTCGGGATCATCAAGTCCAACCATTAACCCTGCTCTGTAAAGTTCACCCCTAAAACCATGTCCCTCAACACCACATCTAAACGACCCTTAAACACATCCAGGGATGGTGACTCGACCACCTCCCTGGGCAGCCTATTCCAGTGTCTGACTGTTCTTTAGGTGAAAAATGTACCCATGTACTACTGTCCTGCTCACATTCATTCATGTTCTTCATCCAGAGGCAGTAGTTGCCCCTTAGGAACTCTTGCTCAGCCCAGAAGAGGAATCTGGGTGCCCATGGCGCAGCAAGTTACCTGCCTACGCACACGAGCTTCTGTAGGGCTTCCTCCACCTGCATGGAATAATCTGCCAGCAGCACTGGTGGGTAGCTTGTCTAAGCTTTGCTGCCAGACTCTCCTTAACAAAACCCTGAGCCAACATTAATGATGCAACCTCTGTTCCTATAGTAACGAGTGTTATTTTCCCCATCTTCAGGCACAGGTGCTTCCCCTCAAGGTCTAAGTTTGCTCCCATTTCCCACCTACCACTCACTTCCCCACTGCATCGCTAGCTGTGTGCCAGTCCCAATGAGAACACCTGTCAGAGGGCCCTCAAAAGCAGCTGGCTCAGCCACAAGCCAGTGGGAGGCAAAAATGCACAAACCCAACATGCAAGCATGTCCTCCCAAGCAGCCTGCAGCTGCGAGAATGCCAGGGAAGAGTTTGACAATGCGGGCAGTTGGAGTCTTATGAGAGCTTCTAGGCCACTGCTCTGAGGACAGGAACACAGCTGCCCCACAGAAGCTAGCATGAAACATATCTGACCGGACAGCCATACACCAAGGCTGTTACTCCTGGCTGCCGCTGGCAGCTTGGCATCATCCAGCTAGGCCCAGGCCAGCCTTAAGGCTACCTTGGAAGGGTCACACAGACTAGAATGAGTCCCTTCATATGCCAAAGCTTCTGTTTGCTCCATCATCCCTCCCCACACTATTGGGGATTATGCTTCTAGCATGTAGGCCATACATGTACTTAGAGGCTTCCCTCAGAGCAATTCTTGCAGGGTTGCATAGACACCATATTCATCTCCTCAGTTTTTAAAGGAATGGCATTTATGAGTGGACAGGTCCACTATACAAAGTAATGTTTTCCTCAAAGGAGCAAATGATTCTTCTCTAATGCTCATGAGTTAACGCTAACACTATCCATGGTGTTACTGCAGCATCCCACAGGAGTCTTAAATTGCATCAGGGGGACTACTGTGATAAGGAGAGAAGCTATTCAGGAGAGGAGACATGAACCCAATTTCAAGGTAAGGCCTCATCCTGAGGGAGCTGCCTGTTCTCAGGCTAAAGAGCTGCCAATGGCTTACATGAGGTCACATACAAAGAGCTCCTTTGTATGTTGGGTGGTTGGTTTCACTTCCCTGAGTGCAAGCTTTACACTCTGGTGTGACTAGCAACACTTTCCCGCTGTTACTCTCCTACAGCAACAATGCCTCTCCCCCAAAAAAGAGGGCAAAGTTGCATTCTCAGCCATCACCAGAAGGGTTTCAGTGCCAGAATACTCCCTCCTCACACCTACAGACAGTAAAAACATGACAGAAATTTTCAGAGCTCACATAAACTGCTGAACCCCTAACTACTCACTTGAGACAGTAAGAAGGGACAGTTAAATAACACATTCATCACATCCTGGTATCTCCTGTGTAAGCAAACATCTCATGCTGTTCTCACACTTTACCAAGAAAGCTCCAGCACGAAAGTGATTCACCCATAGCAATGGCAGCCTTCAGTGTTGGGGCAAGAACCTCAAAAATTGAAAGAACTTTTCATAAACAACTGTAGGAAGCATAGAGTCCTACCAGTGCAAAGACCATAAGCTTATATCACAACAAAAAAATATCCTTCATCAAGTTGCAAGGTAATTACATCTGCTTCTCTGGCAGAACTTCACTTGGTGACAAAGCAGTAAAGCTCCACCACTATGCACCAAGCTTGGTACAAGGGCTGCTGTGCCACAAGGTCCGTGGTTGTTATGTCAGGACCAGAGACCTTGTGGCAGCTGCTGGGGTGGGGGAAGGCAGGGCTCTGACAAGAAGCCATCACAATGTCACACAGCAAGCCCAGTGTGACAACCAGCACAGAAGCCTTCAGGGATTAGCTTCAGTTTCACCTGTATTGCCTCTGTCTTTAGCTTTTAATGGGAGCATAAAGTTTATTGTGTAACACTTGACTGCACTGTCAGATGTGCCAGCCCAGAAGAACTGGGGATTCAGCAGCCAAGTAGGAGACAAATGGGTTTTTGTTTGTTTGGGTTTTTTTGACATAGTAATGTCGCAATTAGTTTGAGATGGCAGGATAAGAACATCTAAGATATTTAAACTGCAGTATTAATATTTCAGAGCTACTCTACCACTGAAATGAGGTTTACAGTCATCTTACCAATTGCTTCAGGCCATCTGGAAATGAAACAAGCCAAGACGGCATCTGCTCTGCACTGATGGCAGTGAAGATTACCTTAGCACATGACTAGTGCTAGAAATTTGAAAACTAGTCCAAGAGGTTATCATTGTAGGTGTTCCAGCAGCTACAGAGCTTGCTGCCACCACCAACAGAAATACACAAGTTGTTGTTTCTTCTGTATCAAATCTTTTGGTAGCTAGAAATCTATCCTTAGCAGCAGAGGACATCAACAGGAGTTAAACATTCTCACAGCCAACTCAGAAGCTCCTGCAGTTAAAGCACCAACTCTAAGACTACACAGAGCAAGTAGATCCAACTGTGTTTTCCCCGTTAGAGCAAGATCTGTTGTTCAATACTAATGTATTAGAACATAATGTTTTAATACTTCTCCACCCAAGAATTAATCCTCATCCTCAACACAGTTACATAATGTATAAGAATCAAGTCAGATCATTTCTTTGGTGCACATCAGAGAATTCAGCTGTCTAACATGAAAGGTCTAAACAGGAACAAGGAGCAGGAGAAACAATTAGTATAGTTCTATATACAATTAGAGCTTCCACTTCATCAATAACATCTCTCACCCATGCAAAACAGAGTTTCTGTAACCAAAAGCTGTTTGCCATAGAGTAACAAATCTGTTCTATCAGGGGATGCTTTTTAAAGACTCATTTTAATGAAGGAGTAAGTGGCCAAAGGCAAGTCTGTCTAACAGTAAGGAAACACTTCAATGTTTTAGATTTCATTTGTTACTTATCAGTGTAGACCTTCGCAATGCAGAGTGAATAATAATAAGCTGAAACCAAAAAAGACAATTCAGTCATTGAAAACCTGCATTAAGTTTCACTGCTCTGTTCTAGATCTCCTTTACATGGAGCTCCGTGCTTTGTATTTTTATCATATGTCCTTTTCTAATTTCTTTCCACCACGAAGAACATGTCTTTGCACATGCTCACACCTGCTTTGTGGAACCCTCCTAGCAGGACTTCAGTGGGAACACTCAGTACCACCCAGGCTCCTTGGCACGAGCTGCAATGCTGCTCACTCCTCCACAGGGAATGGCAGGAGCCTTTTCAGGACTTTTTATCAAGGTTCTTATTTGGGGTTCTAACTCATAGCCAGCTGCAGCAGGGAGTTCCCATTACTCTGTGTCACTCCAGTTTATGCACTGGAATCTGTGGGTATCTTCATGACTTTACTATCTACTACCTTCCCTTTACAACAGCAATGAACTGGAAGGTACATTCACCTCTCCTCCCTGCCCCCCCATCTCCAAGCAGCATGCCTTTCAAAGAGGGATGTGGCATGTTTCCATGCCAGGAACTAGGAATAATAGACTGCCCTGCCCTCCCATTTCTTAGAACTCTGCAGTCACTGGGGAGTACAGATCCCCAATGTTCCAGAAATCCAAACCTATTCCTAGGACAGCTTTTGACTGCTGCAGTCATGTCCTGCTCCTTCTGCAAGCATCCAACATTTTCCTCTGCTAGTATTTGTCATTACTGCCACCAACAGTTCTCTGCCATAAAAGGAGCCAGTTTATAATGGACAGGCATTACACTCAAAAAGCAAGGGGTCTACATTAATCTATCTTTCTGAACTAGAAAGACAAAGGTCACAATTTATTGTGCAGATAGGGGAAAACAGAACTTCGTGGCATAATCTATTTAATCTGATATGGAAGAGTATTGTTCAAATACACCACACAGTAGGAGATGCCAAGAACCAGCCCAGTCAGGCTCCCCATCTAGCATGTTGGGGTCAAGAAGGGGAAACGGCAAGACCTGGTTTGTCACACAACTCCAGATGTTGTGCCAGCAAAGAGAAAGAGGCACACGGGAAGAGAATATGAATAGAAAGTAAAGTCTGATTATCTTTTTTAGAGAAGGTGAGATCCTTCAGGGAGACATTTTCCAACTATAGTATAAGTGATAGCTTCCATAGTGCTCTTTAAACCTACAAGCGCAGAAGTGATCAAGAAATTGCATAACACAACAGAAATTCTTCAGTTTGTCAAGCGAAGAAACAATCCCATGGGTCTTTTCCAACCTAGATGATTCTATGAAATCACAAAATAGCCTTGGGCTTCCAAGTTATTTCTAGGACACCCAAGATATTGGGCTTACTCTCAGGCTTCATTTGGGACAGTAGTTATTAATGGTCAGTGGGTCACGGCACACATAGAAAAGCCAGATGTTTCCCACAGGTCACTGACACATCCCAAGCCTAATGGATTCATGTCACTACTCGCGGTTTTACTATAACAAGAAACAGCAAGCTTCATACATCTTTTGAGAGCCAGAAGTACCTCAGCACGCCAGTAGACACTAGCTGCACTCATAATTTACCTTAGTAATCATCTCAAACTAACTCATCTCATCCAAAGGTTTGATCCCTTATTGGTACAAGAGATGGAGATACACCTATTTCTCTTAGCTTTTCATCGTTTCCTGTGAACAGGAGCAAGCTATACTCCCCTGCCTATGCATTCAGTGACAGTGCTGGCTGCCTAGCTTAAGAGCAACATTACAGTAGTTACAGGGAAATGCAAGGA
This sequence comes from Chloroceryle aenea, assembly GCA_013399075.1. Classification (NCBI taxonomy): domain Eukaryota; kingdom Metazoa; phylum Chordata; class Aves; order Coraciiformes; family Cerylidae; genus Chloroceryle; species Chloroceryle aenea. Next base: position 227,119 of record VWZY01004660.1, read on the forward strand.
TAAAGATCAAGAACTTGAAATAAGCAGCAGCCATGCTTAATACAACTCTTCAAGTAGGATTAAAAACTGCTGTTCACCTTTAAAGCATTTCAGCTTGGAAATATTGTAGTTCTAGTGCTTGCCACACAGAAAACAAAGGGTTAAAGGGTAAATATCACAACTAGCAATTGAACACCTACACAATCAGACCCCAGAACTGCAATACTGACACTCCCCCGAAACCAAGGAGGGTTCTTGATAAGAATACGCTCTTGATTACTGTCAGCATGAGAAATGCTGGTATAACTGGGTAATCATCACTAGCAAATGGATAATAAAGAATTTTCTTGTGTACATTGGAAACCAAACTTCCCACTTTGACATGTGCTTCAGCATGACACTTAAAAGGGTGAGAAGACAGGCTTCATGAGTTAAATGTACTGGAAGTTCACAGCCTTCCACTGAAGAGCTCATAAGTTAAAACTTTAACAAGTTAAAGCTTTTAAGGCACATCTTTCTGCAGAACTGGAGACACTGATGCTCACAGCTGATATGCTCCCCTAGTCATGAAGGGAGAAACAGCAAAGTCTGAGAAACAGCCAAGGCAGTTCACTTAATTCAGGCAAAAAGTAACTCAGTAGTCTTTTGTACTTGGTTTTCCACTCTCCTGAAGTAGCTCCCATTCCAAAGACGACACAGCACAGGGAGCAGTTAAACTGCCTTGTAAAGTACAGGATATAAAAATGGCATATAAGGAAACTGTTTGATAGACAGGATTATTGTGCAGTTACGTGCTGCCATCAGGATTTATCTTTTTTTTTTTCTTTGTTTCAATTGCTCTTCATTGAAGCATCTCGATCCCAGTGCTGGTCCTAGTCATCCACCCACACTCTTTGTTACCACCTCAAAGCTGCCCTCTATTTGGCACCACTCCCGTCTCAGTTTTAAACTTGGTATCAGGTACTGGAGAAATACGCATAAGCACCTCTGTTTCCCCATCATTTACAACGGGTCTCTAAGAATTTATGGCACACACTCGTTCTGATCGGCCACGTTCTAACAGTCGCTGTTACACATCTGGCCATAAAGAGGCTACACAGCACTGCTGAACACAAGGACACCAGTGCAGCCAGTATACTTCCCAGTGCTTCTCTGAGAAGCATTTCATAGCCATCATAGTCAAACAGAACTTCTATTAAAAAAAAAAAAATAAACAAACCAAAACCGAGAATATTGCACTGAAGTCCCTTATTGTTATACTTGTTATACTTGAGGGGAGATTCCAAAGACTCCTGGTCTTGCCCAACCATGGTGTAAGTTAATTAGGTACTACATTTCATAGCATTTCAGACTGATGGGTCAAGAATGCACATGGCCAACACATCCAACACGCCTGCAGAGAGATCAAGTTTTTCCACTTACCCAGCACTGTGCTTTCAGTGCAGCATTGGCTGAAGAACAGCTACTGTTCTGCAGCTTTGTAATTGAAAGCTCTCATTGCTACTCCGTAGTGGTGCTGCAGTGGTAACATTAGCTCACTGGGAGGACCATATTTAGAAAAGACGTTGGGTTCTCCCCCAGAGCAATGTGTTTGGTAAGTGAAATTAACAGCCCCAGTAAGAGTCAAACATCGTCAGATTAAAAACCAGAGCGAGACTCCTACAGGGAGAAGTCTGGGCTGAAGGCATCGAGCTTTATTGCAAGGCTTCATTTAATCCCTACTTGGGAACATAAAACAAGAAACGTCCTAAAGCTATGCGCTGCGAACAGGGGCTACATTAAACGCAAGAGAAGTAACATAAAAACACAGCCTGCCAACCTCCCCCCTCCTTTCTCCCCCCGCACCCCCCCGTAAATACCATCAAGTTAATACCGATGTATATACTTCGCGCGCTC
>VWZY01004660.1:229242-268050 GCA_013399075.1 Chloroceryle aenea
GAAGGAAATTACCTTGTGGGCCACATACCGCTTGCCTTTGGTTCGTTCTTGGGCCAAGGGTGCATAGGTCCTCTTGTCACCTCCAAAGCGTGGCTGGCCTGCAATGACAGAGACCACCCAGTCCTGCAGATCTTGCCCTGCCTTCCCAGCTCCAAATGTAGCCCCACAGCCCATGGCTCTACCTTGCCCAGCAAAACCTACAGACCTTGGTGTGGAGGTAAAGCTCTTGGGGTCTTGGGCAATAGATACCTTGCACCTGGAAAGCCATCCTGAGATCAAGTTTGGCATCTCTTGAGACAACAAGCCTTTCTAGGCTGCTTTTGAGCCCCAGTATGTCCAAGCATAACCAGGCACTTGAAAATGGGAAGCTTGGGTAGAAAGTGAGTCACACAAGAGGCAGGTGGGTACAGCTGTGGAGCTGGAGCAGGTCACAAATGGAGACGCTTCTGCCAGGAGGGCCCAGCCTCTCTGCGGGCATCTCTGTCCAGCTAGGAGCTAGAGAGAGCAGTACCATGGCAGTGGAATGGTGGTCAGCTGTAAACCCCGAGGGATGGAGATGCAGAGCAATGCCAAGCCTCTGTCTACCTGCTGACTGAGCGATGGAGGTATCTCGTGAACAGGAGGTATCTTTTGAACCAGACTGACTTGCATTTACATCAAATCCTTAAATTACAAGCATGAGTCTGATGGACAGCATGGCATGGCGGGGGCCCAAAGTTTTGCACAATAATGTGCATGAGGGGTCATTGCTGTGCACATAACAGTGACAACCTTTCTGTGGGACTGTTTTGTGATGCCCTTATGGAAACACCCAAGACATGAGATTTCTTCATATGACGTGTTCAACTTTCTTTCCTCAACGACCTGACAAGAGGCAATACTCACAATACTTGTAAAAATTCCCTACAGTGTATCCGCTAGGTATGGGGAGGGGCTGCTCCACCCACACGAGGAACCTTGTTGCACAGTAGAAGTCATGTAATTCTGGCATCTTATCAGAGCAAAGCAGGGCGTTTAGCTATAGCGGTTGCTTTCATCTTTCTTTTCTAANNNTTCATCTTTTTTTTCAAAAAAAAAAAAAAAAAAAGTGTATTTATTTTTAAAAATGTCAGTATGTAACATTTTGTCATTAGCCTAGGCAGGATAAGATGTTTGTTACTCACGCAGAGCTCTGCCAGTATTCATTATTCTTGGCTTGCAGATCTCTCTGGAGCTCCAAACTCAGCACCCCCATACAAGCCTACCGATGTACCTCAGTCCTCCTCACCCACACCACTCTGCTATCCTGGTCCTAAGCTTTGCCAGCTCTTCTTCAATACGGCCTGCGGTACCATCTGATTTTCCATTTCAAAGTCTCTCTGATCCACACCTGAACTTCTGCCATTCCACATGACATGAGCAGAGAGACCTTGAGGGGAAGGTGAGGGGGAGAGCTGGGAAATCTGAATATGAGTGTCCTTGTGTACATCAGGATCAGCTCTGTGAGGTTGGACAAGTTATACCAGTGCACACCTGACATCTGTGAAGACAGGTAGAATCTAGTACAGTTTTGTTCAGGCGGTGATCCCACCACTGAAGTACCACATCACCTCATAGTTAAGTCTTGATTAAATTCCAGTCCAAATAACAATATCCCACTTGCCTACATTCCCTTCTCCAATTTCATAGGGAGTTTTTTTTGCATCTGACCTATTTTGTGTGATGCCTTCACATGTTCTTTATCACTTGCACTTTAAACACGAATGCCTTTCTTTTGGTGTATTTTCCACAGACAAATCCCCGGATCTCGTTGCTGTATAGATGCTCATTACCACCAAGACATTTTCCTATTCTTTAAGAGAGAATACCAGCCACACTGGAAGCCTACCCTCCAATGCCTATGAGACCCTGACACCAAGAGCATCTTACCATCAAGTAAAAGTTCCAGAGAGAGTCAGAATTTCCAAATAACTGAACCCTTTGACCCCTTTATGGTCAAAGCTGCTCACAACTTTGCAGCATGTACTTTCATCCTTGGCCAATAGTTCTCATGGCCAGGGACATATATTGCCTTTGCAGGGAGTAACTGCCTTAGGGCAACAACCAGGCCAGAAGAAACTCCGTAGCCTGGCCTATGTATCACAACCATTAAATTTAACTGAGCTGTTCTGAGGCCAAAAACCTTAGCAAAGCACCATCAAGAGAAGGCTAGTACCCAAACATAAGAGCTCTCACTTGAGCTCTTCTGAGCCATCACTGAGGATGCAGTGCCAAACGCTGTGTTGGCACAGTGCCACTTCAGTCCGTGGTGTCTCACCAGCAAAGAACTTGCCCAGGGTGTTTAGCTGAAAACTACAAAGAGAGAGGGTCATGGAACTAGAAGAGAAATTGTTCTTCATGTCCAGGCATTCATATGCCAGGGCCAACATTCAGATTCTTCTGAGGAAGATGTAAACCCAGCCGTAATAAAGTCAACTATGCAATGCTAGTGCTGAAACTGGTACCGTTGGGGCTTGTTGTGTATACCAGACACAGCCTACAACTTGCACCTCTGAAGACTTACCCCAACATGTGCCTGTATGTGTTGATGATTAATATCTTGTTGCTATGCACACCACCACAAATTCATGGCACAGGACATATGTATTGGTGGTCTTGACAACTGTTCAGGGAGAACGGTTTGATTGCTTTGATTATTTGCCTCTGCATCTACTTGTCTTGTCCTCAGACAAGTTTTAGAAGATCTCCATCCTCTTTTGAACAGTACTGGCACCCACAACAGAATTGTCATGGGATCTGTCTGCCATGGCTTCCATCAAGGAATGTATCTCTTCTTGCACACATTTAGCAGAAATGATTGCTCACACTTTCAGTAAAGAATAATCTGTTGCCTCGAGTATGAGCTAATTGCTTTTAGGGACCAAATTAATGGTAGTGGTTATTTCTTAAGTCTGTGGATGCTACAATTGCTTCTGCAGCAGGTCTAGATTTAGTTCATTTTTGGTCACAAAAGGAGTGAAGAAGAATGTGGGAGATTTACTGTGAGATTGATTGTTGTAGGTTGTAACAATGCAGAATTTGGAGCTATTTTTTTTAATATTGTGCTTATTGAATCATTTGCATAGTTATAATCAGAGAATTACCCGTTGCTGCAAGGCCTTAATTGCCGAGAACCTGCAACAGTGGAAGAACCTTTTCTACTATGCTAACACCCCCAAATCTCCACCCAAAAGAGAGCTTGGGACAGCACAGAATAAAGACTGGAAAGCTACAGTTGAGCATACTCAGAACCCTACTCAGGTTGGAACAGCAGCCACAGCACGAGAGAGTCTGTGCAGTCACCCTATGGAAACACCCAAGACATGCAATTTCTTCATACGACATGTTCAACTTTCTTTCCTCAATGACCTGACAAGAGGCAATACTCACAATACTTGTAAAAATCCACTAAAGGGTATCTGTTAGGTATAGGGAGGGGCTGCTTCACCCACACAAGGAACCTTCTTGCACAGTAGAGGTAGAAATGAAGTAGAATACCATTTCCCCAGCTTCCCAGACACAGGCTGAATGGCAGGGTAGTGGGGAAGAGTAAGCTTGTATCATAGTGATTATGAGGGTGGAAATCAAAAGTCATCAGGTTTGAAAGGATTCACATCACAGCATATGGCAATTGTACAGTGTCATCCCACTGTCTGCACAGTTGTTGCTATGGGCAAAGTATTCACACTTGTTAAGATGTGGAGACACATTGGTAGTAGCATGCCTTGGAGAGTATAGGTTGGATTATGTCAACAAAAAGGAGTCTTGGCTTCATATGGGAGCTAATTATATATATATGCCTGAATGAAACAAAAGCCCCATTACAAAGTGTCCTATTGGGCTTTTCATCCTGGAAACTCTTTGCAGAACGTTCACTTGTACTTGAACAAAACACTTTGTTAAAAACATGACAGGATTGAAAGTCTTTTTCCATTAAATCCTTCTAGAGTCCACCACTTAATTCATTATATGTCATATAGAAATTCTGTGCAGACATTTTTCTCTAGAAAGTGTATTAAATTGTGTGGCTCCTGGCTGCATTGCTTTGGTTTCCCAAAGAGCTGCTGGTAGTTCTGATGAGTTCACCTTCACTGCCAAACCTTCACCTCTCACTGGGTCCTGTCCATCTGATCCTGCTACCCAGCCATACCTTCATGCCCTTTTGTAATTCCACCCCAGGAAGAGGCTGCTGGCCATACACTGGTATTATAATGAAAACAAAACAAAACCCCAAAAGGAATGTAGTGAAGTGCAAGATATAGTAAAGAGGCAGTAAACCCATTTGAGCTTCAGAATGTTTAATCATGGTGCCCATACCTATTTTTAAAGATGGAACCTCTACAGTGACCTGATACTAATCTGTAATCTGACAGCAACTTGAAAATAATTATATTCTCCTTTTTTTTTTTTTATCTTTTTAATCTTATGTTTTGCAGATTCTAGAGTATAATGTTGAGAATTGGTATAAGGCCCAGTGCAGTGGTGGTGAATGATGGCACTGGAAAATTAAATGACTCTTAAAATAATCTCTCTAACAGATTTCTAGCGTTCATTGTGTGCTTTTTAATTTTTGTGAAGTAAATATAATATCACTCCAGGCTTTAAAAAGAATGCCAATCGACCATATCTTTAACCTTTAGAATCTTTAAAAGTACTTAGGGACTTGCCAATTTTTTTTTTTTGAGTCAGCTATGAGATTGAAGTTGGGTTGGTCTCCATATGGACTCCAGAAGAGAGGAGCTCTGTTCCAACCTCATTTATCAATCTTATCAAGGCAGGGATTCTTTCTGCTCACCCTGTCTACCTGGGTGGGATAGATAGAAAGTGGGTGGGGAAAGAAATACCTCTGCAGTGAAATTTTGAGGACTGGGTACTCTGGGCTGCAATGTGAGGGAGAGCAGGTGGTGAATCTCCCATACATGAGTGCACTCTGCCTACACCGAGCAGGCTCACCAAAGAAGTGCTTGAGGGGGAGGATCATGTCAGGACACATGGAAGGCAGGGTCTCTTGCCTGACCTCCCTTCCATATGATCCTCCATCAGCAAAGACAAGAGCAAAAAGGAGGAGGAAGAAGCTGAGAACCAGGCCCTGGGAGCTGAAGAAGTCATAACACTGGGGTTATTTTTTGTCACTTGAGCACATTTACCTTGTGTCAGAGAGACGTTCACATGAATGGAATAATGTTGGCACCCACCTCATCTGCCTCCTTCCATCAGCAATCCTTCTCCTCAGGAAACTCAGAATCAGAACTGTGTCCTAGACAGCATGAAAGCAGCTCAGAAACATACTCCAGCAAAGAAGCCCTGGCATCATATTAGACACTCTTTGTTTTCTGAGTTGGGGAGGCAAAATGATGACAAAACAGAGGGACACAAATTCTAAGATGCCTTGATCCTGCACTTTTTCATCAGGGCTGACACTAACAGTTGTTATCAAGCAGGCAAAGTTTGTTTTTTCTTCCTTACTGTTTTTTTTTTTTGCACAGATTTAGGCTTCACACTGACACCAATGAATCTGCACTTAAATCACAGCCCTGAGAACCAGCTACACGTATCCAAAGCTGAGCAGAGTTCAAACCTCAGCCCTGTGCTGATACAGAGTCTTTTCTGTTTTAAATTGCCCACCCACTCACTATTCCCAGCTGCTGAGCCACATAACATTCAAAGACCACACACAAGGTGCAAGAGCAATAGGGGCCTGTTGAAAATTAAAGTGCAACAGCTTAGTCAAGAGGATAGGCTCCAGCATTGCTGCCTGGAAAATGGGGGCAAGGAATGAGGATGGAAGGGCAGATGGAGACCGTGGGAGATCTGCACAGAAAGTGATGGGAATCCACACCAGTGCGTATTTTACAGAAATCCCCTACTCTAAGCTCACAGATCAACAGAATCACGGAGCTTCCCATATGAAGACAGGCAAGAAGCAGCTCAGAAAAGGAAGTGGTGCTTTCTGGAGGCTAGAGATAATAGGGGTGTCCCAGAGCTTGTTCTCAGCTTGGCTGTTGTCTTGCTAAAGTGACCTGGAGAGAGTCAAAAAAACCTCTCTGTGCCTTATTTCCCCCTTTTGCGAAAGTGTCAAGAAGTAAGAGCCCTTAACAGACAGCAAAACCATCAAAGAGCTCCTGTTTCTTCTCTCCAGTGCTGCTGCTGCAGGAACCTTGCTCTGAAAATCACTCACTCGAACACCATACAGTAGTGTTATTTCTCTTCATCCCATTATAAGAGGAGCACATTACCATTGAAAACCAGAGTGTTACAATAGCACTCAGAGGTGACACAAAGACAGGAGCAGGTCAGCACTGTCACACCTCACAGTGCAGCACCCCCACATTTAGAAAAGAGCAGGGCCCCTCTGCTGACCCCTAGGCTTGGATTCACAGGGTCCAACGACGACTCCTAAACGTGTCTGCTGACATGGCCGAGTGTGCTATGGGTTTGCACAAAAAGAGACTGTTCACCTCAAAGCATCTCAAAAAACTTTCTTAAGTTTTGTCCCATTGCTTTTATACATAAAGAATGAGTGTTTATGTGTTTATACATCAAGATTTTGTGCTTAGTTGCTAACCAAGGCTAAATACTTAAAGGCTGAGTCAAGCTGTACTCTAAATGTGGGCTGGTTTGCCCATCACTAAAACGGCTTCACTGCTGAGACAAGGCAATGTTGTAACAGCACACGGCGCAACCCAGCAGTCGGAACAAGAAACAACGAAGGTGGTTTCTAAGAGAAAGTGCTCAGGGTGTTTGAAGAGGCAGGCTGCCAGGGCTCTACGGGTATCATCCTACTCCCTAGTCCTCAGCTGGGACAGCAGCTCAGGAGAGATGAAAGGAGGAAAGATGAAACACAGCATGCCATGAACTTTTTACTGCAACTGTGATTACTGCCAGCAAAAGTGAGCAAACCAAGGAGACACTGGAAGGAAAGATTCAGTCAAGTACCCCATACCAAGTGCTCTGAGATGGTTTTTCAAACCCAGAGCCACATGTGGTAGCTAACATGTGTGCCTGTAATGATCTGAACTAGAACCACAGGTACAAAAATGCTTGCAGCACTTTCAGGCTTACATTTGATCCCAGGTTTGGCCATCAGAACACACAAAGAGAGCAAAAGACAGAAACTTTTGGTAGCTAATGCCATTGCTCTATTGATTTTGCTACCTTGTTAAAACAATGGTAAATGTACAAAAAAGGGTAGGTGTACATGCACGCCGCTTCCTTCTTCTGACCCCTGCCAGAAGCTCGGTGCAGAAAGAAACCTTCCAGCACACAATTGCCTGCAACCAGCTTTTTGAAATATCTTACTGTGATATATATCAACCTTTTTCTTTTGATTGATAGACTTTGCTAGGGAAACATGGCAGAACAGATGTGTGTGCACGGGTGCCATCAAATGAATTTTAATGCTCTTTCTTCCCCCCATTCCTCCTCCCCCTCAGCTTATAAAGTTATTCTGTAAGACATGCGAATCCTAAATAATGGGGGAGGGGAGAGTGGGGATTAAGGGACATCTGAAGAAAGTAGTATAAAATTTCACTGAAAGCAAAAATCCTCCCACCATAACCTACCCCTGTCCACCCCTGTGTCAACAAATATGCAACCAATTAATGTAATTGCAGAGTTATTTATGGTGCACAGGAAAGTGCAGTCAAGGACCCTGAGAAACAAGGTTGTAGGGATAGGAACGGCTGGGTTTCCCCCTCACCCCCTCCTTTGCAGATGTTTAAGTTGACTTGTGGTGTCCATGTGTCTCATAACCAAGAGCCTGTCTACTTCGCAGGTGTTGCTTGCTGCGTGGGGGTGGGTGAAGTGGATGAAAGGAGACCTGGAAAAGAGTTGGGGTCTTCTGATTTCAAACTGTGACCAAAAGGTATTGGTTGGGTTTAGATATTCCCCCACCCCCCCCTCCTTTTACAGCCTACAAAAGCCCCATACTTAATCCCTTCAGATGACCCTTCCAACATCAGCAACAACATTCAAACACAACAGGGGAAAAAAAATTTCTTAGCTCCATGAATTGATTGTTCGGGGTGACAGTTTTGTTACTGTTCAGTGCCCTGCACAAGAGAGGTTTTAATTAGAGCTATTGAGTGGTTTGAATTGGCACAATTAGGGTCAGCATTAATGATTGCTGCATGTGTTCTTTTGAACAGTAAGGGCTTTTTTTTGCCCACGGACAGGAGGGGGTAGCAGCTAATGAACTAGGAGAGTGCAAATTATCTCTGCAAAGCTGGGGCAAGTGTAATACACACTGGGGATGAAGTGGAGAGCAGGGAGAGAGACCACAGTTTATGGGGCTGATCTAGAAGACTTCCCAGCAGAGTGCTGGGCACCATCAGGCCCCACCATGTGCCACTTGCTTCCTCAGGTGCTGAGGCCACATAGAACACTGGTAAAGATGCATTTTTTCACATTGCACGTGAAGACTTCAGAGAGGCAAAGCTTCTGCAGTGTTTTCATACAGAAAAATACAACAGGAGATGGGAAAAAGGCTGCAGTCTGCTGAGAACAGTAGTCTGCTTTGAAAACAAGGACACGCTCATGCAAATCGGTACCCCCAGGAGTAGGCTTGTAGGCTTTACCCACCCCCCATTCACTTCAGTGGGATACTGGATCAGTTCAAAGAAACACAGCCACCTAATATGTATATATTTGTGTACAAGCAGCCCTCCTGTGTGTATACAGAAGTGCCTCCCAAATACACAGACCTGCCTTAACTGCAGGTGGATGCCAGAGCCCCATGCATATGACAGCTCTGCCAAAGGCTGCTCCCACCCCTGCTGAGAAAACAAGAGTCCTCACAGCATGTGAAGCATAACTTAAAGAGAAGACCTCCTGGGGGCTTATCTATGGTCTCAGAACTTGCAGATCTCTCGAAACGTGCTCATTACGCAGCTTCTTCCTGACCCATGCAGTCCACAAAGGCGTGCAGAAATGCTCCTGGGTTGCAGGAGGAATACACTCCCATGCCACTCCAGCAGAATCAGAGGCTTCCCTTCCACTTAGGTGCATATTGGAGAAAGGGCAAGTAGGTGACGGTGACAACAACCATGTGGGTGTGGGACCGACTGGATGCACAGGACCTGCCTCACTCCTGTGAAGAGCCTCCTTTACCTTTAGGCCATGAGCTGCTTTTGCTCCAGGCCTAGAACAAAGCTTCTGAGTGCTCTCCATTTGCTAAAACAAGCTTTTGGTCAGTCATTATATTAGAACCACAGACACATCTGCACCTTCAAGCTACAGAAAGCGCTCTATTACATGCCAGCAACCTGGCATAGCAATTTCTCGCTGCCCTACAACAGCAAGAGACAGTCATTCTGCGCTTACATGTGTGACACATCCCTTTTTACTAAGGATGGGCTGAATTATCCTAGAAATCCCTCTGGCCTCCAAAACACAGATAGGATATTCCTGACAGGAGTATCTGTGGACCCGTCTCAGGTCTGGCAGTACCATCTGAGTCAGATGCTGTCTCTGATCTCTTGGTCCAGCCCCTGACTACCTGTGTAAGCCAGCAGACCTGCTGTAAAATGTCACTTCTAATTGTCTACAGTAGTAATGTCTCCTGAATATGACCTAAAGATGGAGACACATTGTCAGACACCACGCATTAAAGAAAAAGTTGATTCTTCAGTAAGCTCCAGTAGCTGGTAGGGTAGAAGAGAACAGTACATATGAATGTACGTGCTGTCAGAGGCCTGATCCTTGTGCATTTTACAGAAAACAATTTCAGCCAGACTTTCTGCAGCCATCCCAGAGTGTGGCCACCTCAACTAACCACTCAAATTTTTGAGGCCAAGTATTAGCACCAGCCAAGGCTGCACACCTCACCAGTGTCTTTGTTGGCAAAGCAGGTAAAGCTGTGTGCACAACCAGAGCAGAGAAGCTGGGTGAAATCCTGGGGGTGTGATCTCGGTTGAGAACTAGCCAAATACTTCACCTTTCTTATACGCAAAAGAAGACAAAGGTGCTCAAAATATGGAGAGAATGGGACTCTTTGGTGTGGTTTAACAGAAGTTTCTGTGTATTTCTGTAACTAGGTGTTTTCAGATATCTCAGTATCTCCCCCTCTCTCTAAAAACAATCTGCTTCTCTAAAAAACAAAAACCAACCCATTTCTCTGGCTTTTTTTAAGTGATGTAAATTATAGTATTCTTACTCAGAATACACAGTAACCCAACACATTGGAGAAATAAACACAGGCCAAGATCTTGCCATGCAAACAGAAGACAAACAGATGATTTGTGCCCAAAGAGTACATATCTGTAGGTCTAAACTAGCAGAAGTTTAGTCTGCAACATGAAGATTAACCAGAGATGCTGTTGTATTCCATTTATAGCCTACAGGTGGATACAAAAGCTATAAATTTCACAGCAAGGACAGTCTCACAGTTCTCAGGGTAGAAAGCAGCAGCCTGAATTAGACCCCTTCCCCTCAGGTGGGGGCTACCTACCCATCTCTCACGCCTGTGGTTTCACAACAGATTCTTCACCTTATTACTTGGCAGTGTTGGGCTAACAGTTGGACTCAATGATCTTAAAGGTCTTTTCCAACATAAATGATTCCATGATTATTACATTTTTGTGTGTGTGTGGTGTTAATTCTCATGATCCAGGAGAGCCAGTCTCGTAAAGGATCTTTCCCCTGGTGTGCCGGGACACACAGAGCCTGGCAGTGTCAGGCAAAGACCTGCTGTTGCCAGCCACGGGTGGCGTTGAGCAGGTGGATGGCAGGAGGGTGAAAGCAGAGCTGTGTCAGCTCCTGAACTACGGCAGCTACCTGGGTCAGTGCTCTACCCCCCAGTGCCAGTGCAGCTTTCTTGGAAGTGAGCAGCATGGCCACATGTGACTTCATCTCACACGGCACACCTGAGTGGAGAAGACCTCCCTCTGCCCTCAGTTAGCCAGAAGGAACTGGTTCCACCAGGGCTCAACAGAGATACAAAACCAGAGTGCCACGGGAAGAGCAGAGACACAAGGAGCATCTCACAAGTGCTTTCCCCTTTTGCCATTGGCTGCTTTCACCTCCTCTCCCTCACGTCTCTCTCATAAGGCCTTCAACTGTTCCCACGGCCAGCATTTTGGCTTGGGCAGACATCCAGCATCGCTTAGCAGATCCAGAATGACACCTCACACATTCTTGAAGGTGTGAAAGAAACAACCAAGCTGAATCGCTTCACCAGGCTACCAGAGGTGATACCGTAGACTTGCCAAAGAACATGCAAGGACATCCACAAACATTTCACGACCACCTTCTTTGAGACTGCTTTGTTATTAAACAGCCATGGGTTTTGGCATTAGGTGGAAAGTTGAACATGCAACTGCTCAGAGGTGACCTCTGCCTTGACTTTCTTATTATCCTCAGAAAGGCAAGACTTTTCAGTAACGACTTAAATTTACATTGTCAAATAAATACGTTAATAGTCTTCATATAGATCATTTACAAGCAAATAGTAATGCTGCAGCCTGAAGCATTGGAATGGGAATAGCACTGCAGGCAACAGGCTGTCAGCTGGCCTGAGCTGAGCTACCTGGAAAGGGTGTGGAAGTTAACAGATGTGAAAGTGGACGTGAAAGCTGGATATGAGAGGGAATATTGTGAGAAGCTGGCAAGAACTACAGATGGTGCTATGAGAGCTGGCTGGATCACTCCAATTGTTAAAGGGAATCTGTGTCAGCAACAGCCAAACACAAAGGTAGCTGGAACAGATCACTGGAGATGTTCTGGGAAATAGGACCTTGCCAGGCCAGTATGCCTGGTAACAGCACACAAAGCAGAGATAACCTGTCTAGCAGCATCAGAAATAACAAATTCAGATATGGATATGGCAAAACCAGGACAAATGAGGAAAAAATAGGTGCAGATTATCTCTGTCCATTGAAGAAAAGGGAGATGTGGGAATGAAAAAAAGAGAGCTCAAGAAACAGATATTCATATGGTTGAGGGTATTTGGGGGCATTTGTCAAGCAGCCCTACACTTGATCACTGCAGCTGGAGCCAGCAGAGTCAAACCTGCTTCCACCCCAGGCAAAGGACAGGGGTTGGCTGTGCGTGGGAGATATTCACAAGTAAACACCTGGACAGACAGCATCACCACATTAGTGCCCATTCCAGGGCAGATAGTATTAGCAACTGCTCACCATTGTTTAACAGAGAGATTTTGAGGGTCTTCCGTTTTGTTTGTTTTTTTTCAGTTCAGTTAATACAGGTAAATACTTGACACTAAAGAAGATGCCTTATCTACCTTCAAACTCATGGTCCACGCTCAAGAAAAGTGTCTTCCCAGAAAAGAATTTGCACTGAGAGATCAGTATTACCTCTCCTGTGCTTTAGTGCAGGCACTGATTAGGAAACACAAAATATGCAACAAGCCTGTCTCTGAAGGGATAGTTAGCAGTTCTGCAAGCACTCGCAGCAGAAGCAATAAAGGCAGACTTCAAAAACATGTCAGGAAAAGCAAGTTACTCCAAATTTAGTTAATCCGAGCTTTGGCTGAAGTTTTGATACCATCTTATTTTACTGAAATTAGTCAGCCTATCTCCAGCTTAAAATAAATACATTTTGACTTTAAGCTCCACAGCATTTCATTCACCATCCTTCATGTCACCTATAAACCAGCAGAGTCTTTGCTTTTCATAATTTCTCCGTATAGCTTTTTGCCATACCACTACATTTCTGTGCTGCAGCCAGACCAGCTCAACTTGTGAGCAGACCAGCTAAGGCTGCAGTGATGAATGACCCCCTGGAGACCAAGCTGTGAGACATCTCTCCTTGGCCTGAATATTGAGCAGTAAATTTCCCCTCACGGTGCTTCCTCCATGTTCCCAGGTCTCCTTCTCCTGGCAGGTCCAGACTTTGTCCTAGCCTGGACCTTTTATAGGGAAACCAGTATCCTTCAGCACCCAGAACTTCAGCTCTCCTTTCCTAGGACAGACTGTTCACTCTCACTCCAGAGCTCCCATCTCCTTGCCCTCTGCTGCAATCTCTTCTGAAGGCAGCTTGTGCTCCAGACTCATAACAAGGAAAATAAGTTACTCAGATTGTGTATCTCAGAGCACTTTGTAAAACTCCAGTGTTGCCAAGACACTGGCAGGGGGCTGAAAGAAGCCAAATATTTTGCTGAATGCTCTCTTGCAGAACAGAAACATGTGCAAAGCGGGACTCAATATATCATCAAATTCATCAGATACGATAACCAACAGCCACTGCAAAAGTGTTTGTGAGAAAGCAAGAGAAAGTTGGGGACCTTTAGTACAGCTGGCAAGGGGAACGACCATAAAGAATTCTCCACATTTTGAACTCATTATCCAGTTGCCTTTTTATTTATTTGTAAGCAAAACCCCTTTTGGTCACTCCATGGTTGTTTTTTTTTTTCCACTGTTATGGAGATTCTTCAATATTGTTCCCTTGGTTTGAGGAAAGAGTAGGTTTCTCCTTTTGTCACATCAAGCTCCCTTCTCACATAAGGGAGACATGTCAGGCATATGAGTTCATCTGCAGTCACATCTGCTTCCAGAGCAGAGCTCTTCCCATGGTTAACCAGTGGGACGGATCTAAGACATGGCTCAAGAGGCATGTAGGTCTCGGCTCAGTCAACAAGCTGATGGGCTTGAAAAAGGGCAGCTGAGTTCAGGGTGAGAAAAAAAGTGAGAAGAGAAGCATCCACTGCACAATAATTTAGGAATACTACCAGGAATTCTGATATAAACAGGTCAGATTTTTGTAGGTAAACCCATCACTCAATCACAGGCACAACAAGCTTGTATGAAAGGGCAGCAGATCCTCCCACCTGCACCACAGCTTGACCAGCCCCTTTGCAAAGGTCAGTGGCCAGCAGCCCAGCCCCTTCACCACCACACTAGCCAGGCTCTGATGACATGCTAGGTACCACAGCCAGCAGAGGAGCTGACTGGAGAAGAGTTGCATCCATGTACAACTTCTAAACTTCGTAGAGCTCCTCTTTGTACTGATTTCTTAGGAAGCCTGAGAATGTCTGCAGTTATTTGAGACCCTACAAGAAAAGGCAATTTGTCACCAGAGGAGCATATTTCATATGCAGTATCAGAGTGGTGTGAAGATTCTATAAACATTCAGGCTAGAGCTATGGTCTTGAGTTCAACACAACCAACTGGGGAGCCACATACTCACTTTCTTCAGCTGTCCCATTTTCACTGCCTGCTCCTTATTGACCTTCCTACTTATTGGCCCTATCTCCTCCACTCTTGAAGTAAAGCAACTCAGTATAGCCTTTCTTGGTTCTATGTCAGCTAGTGGCTATAAAGTAACATCTTGCACAAAAAAAAACAGTGTAGGAAGTAATGAAAAATCAGCATTTTATCTCCCTCTTCAGCTGTCAAACATCAGCAGAGCGGATGCTTGTGGCATGACACCAGGTCCTTCAGCTAAGACTAGCACAGCCCTGCTATCCAGGCAGCTCTGAATCAGTGTCTTAGGGCTTCAGCACTGTTGTGGTAGGCTGACCCTAAGGAAAGCTTTCCACAGGGAGTTATGGCATAGTCGTGAACAGAACTTCAAAAGGCAGAACCTTAATTAAAGTGCAAGTGAAGATCCAGTGATCCAGCTAAGTACAAATGAAGAACATTTGTTGGGTCTCTAGCTGGTGAAGTATTACAGCCTTTTTGAGAAACCAGTCTTTGTTGGTTAGGGTCCAGTTAGCTCATACTGCAGGATACACAGAGCCTCCGTGGGGACAGTCCTTCATTGCCTGCAATAGTCCCTAGGTCAGGTGTCTGAGGACATGATCTTCTCCTTGGCTCCTTCAGTCCTCTTGCTTCCAGTGGGTAAATTACCATCTGTTCAACTAGTGAGATTTCTAGTACGTCACTTTTCCTCAATGAAAAGCAAAATTGGAAAGATGAGCAGATACCTCTCAAAATAAAGACTCTGTGCAAATAATGAGAATAAAAACAAGCAAAAGAAACAAAAAGGGTCTTTAAAAGAATGAGCAGCAGTTGGCCAAACACAGGCTCCACTACATGGAACTCAGGACTTTGAAAAATAGCCATGCTGCAGCATGTGCAGCAAAGCCAGTATCCTGGAATTTGTCTGGGGCAATAAGGCTAACTCACTCTTCTGAAAAACATCACATGCACCTTGGTGAGAACAGCCAAGTTAATGCTGTAATTAACTTATTTCTGATTTAAAAAGAAAAAAAACCTACCATGCACAGCTCATAGGAAGAAAGTGCTTTCAGTGTCAGCTTTCCCGAAGGGTAGCCACACTCTGAGCAGGCAGGTATCTTGGTTGAGGGAGGCAGGAACAACTGATGGGAGGCAGACCAGGGGAAGAAATAATAGTAACACGGATCATCATTTTTGGGAACAGCAGTGAGTCAAGCAGGTGACAAGCCAACAGCTGTCATTCGTCCCTGCTGAGGGCATGTAAGGTAAGTGAGGTGCTGCACCTTCTGGAGTCCCAGAGAGAAGCAAGATGAACGGCTTCAGCTGGGTGTCCAGCTTTTAGGAATTTTCTTAGGCAGAGTGGGTCCCATCTCAAGAGCTGCAGGATTGAAGCTCCCCTAGATGTATGCTGGATAAAACCTGTGTCATTATTTCTTTCTTATTATGAACCTAGATGTCACTGGGCTTAACAGCAAACAAATTCTGCCAACAATTTATCTGAACATGCAAGTGTTCTGAGATCACATTAGTAGCTACGGTGAACATTTCCTACATAAACATTGCTATGATTTACCAGAGAAATAATCTATAATTGACACAATCAGAACCAAAGTTAAAACTTCCACTACCCAAGCACAGTGATTTCTCATGTGACCTTGCCCCCACAACACCCCTTGAAGGCAGCAATAGCTACCAGACAGACTTTTCTGAAAAGGATGCTGGACTGGTCTGTCATGTATGTGTAGGTTTCTGAGCAAGGAAGAAGTTAATTTTCAGATAGTGATTAACTAAGCTCAGTGTTGAATTTGAGGTGAGATTTCTACTGGGTATATTGGCCTTCATGGTTTTGGTGCTAATATTTCATGCCACCTCCACACCACCTACTTCATCTCTCCAAGGCAAAACAAGCTAGCAAGGGGCTGGTCCACCCTGCCTCCCACACAGCTGCCTGTGCTACCAAACCAGTACCAGTAGCAATACCCATTTTCTTCACCAGGCCAGCAAGAATCCAGCCTCACCTTCACATCCACAGGTATGTTTGCTGTTGGAATGCCTTCTATTATTGTTACATGAGGCCTGAGCTGCTGCAATCTAGGGAATGCACAGTTAGGAATCTCAGCAGGTATCTGCACAGCACCATACCTCAGCACCCCAAGCCATGAGACAGGCAGGGAAAGGGTTCCTAGCAAGGAATAGTGTAATAGAGTCCAGCCGAAGCACTGGTATTCACAGTAGTCCTCATCAAGTTCTGTCCTTCCCTCACATCATTCTCCTGAGTGGGAAAAAGGATCAGTAACCTCATCTACTCTCTGAACTTCAATCCTTCGCTTGGATGCAGAGGGCCAGACTTGCACCAAGAACATAATTTAAAAACCTTTTGCCTCATGCTTGGTAAGTTGGGCCCATTATACATCCCCCTGTCTGTATCACCTTACATATAGAGTACATACTGATGAAGGGGGATTTTTGCACGCTGAATAGCATCCATATGTTACCCAGGAGATATTTCCTGTTCTCAGTGCTGCTGTGTCATTAATTTTCCTGCTTGTTTTGACTGTTTATCTCTCAAGCTGAAGTGTCTAAAACCGTGAAAGCCATAGCCAAGAAAAAGTCTGTAATATAAACATCATCAATATTTATGATGGACACCCAGAGAAAAATATTCCACGATGCAGTGCCTTGTTTTTCATATAGCTCAGTTAGGGCTAGGATGCCTCAGAGTTCTATTCTGTTTCAGCTCTGTTCCATTTTCCTACAAGGAGGGAGGGCACCTTGGAGCCATGAGTATTTTCTGGCCCCCTAACAATACCCTTGTCCGCCAGACTTCCTCCTTTCATAGCCCCCATGCACTCCCTCCCCTCTCCCCCAGGGCTAGTTAATATGTGCCAAATCCTGACACCCTGAATGGTTTCCCAACGCCGACACTAATCACATTTTCGGGAGCAGGTCAGCAGTGAAGGAGCTGAAATTCGTGTGAAAAAGTCCCCAGGATGGCCCCGGTGCCTCACACCTGCGTGCCCTATTCATCTGCACTGTTTACACATTGTCATCCACAATTAATTCTTTCCAGGGACGCTCCACTGCCTGCCCTCCCGTTGCACAGGGACCCCATTCTGAGCTGTTGTGTCTGTTAAATTGAGCATGGGGTGCTGCGATTAAATTAAGTTTTGTGGCTCTCTCTCTCCTTCCCTCCCCTTCTCTTTTCTCTCCATTAATAACGATGCCTGATGGAAGATTGCTGGCACTGGAGTAAAGAGGTAATTACGGGCACTAAAAGTAAGGGAAGAAAAGTTTCTGTGTGGAAATGTGAATGAGGACATCTTTTCTGGCTAGCCAACATTGCCCCCAGCATGAGTTGGGAACTGCATCCCCATGCAACATCCAGGGGACAAGGAGGACAGGCGGGCATGGAGCTGCTCATGAAGAGCTCACATAGACAGAGCAAACCAGCAAAATTCACATCTGTGAGAGTCTGTGCCTGAATACAGGTTTTCTTCAGCAAGTGTCATTCCCACCTTCTGTACAGACCTATTTGTGCACAGGTGTGGCAAACACCAGCCAGACTGCTCTTCTCCCAAGATCCCATATCCATAGGGAGAAGTCCCCCGGGCTATCAAGTCACCTGCCCACACTGACACACTCCTGCACAGAGGAGTAAAACATGTAGGGAGAACTGCTCACTGAAGATGAGGAAAAAAACACCAAGAGAAGATGACAGGAATTTGACTAGCTTTTGCAAAACCTCTGTGAGGCAGCAGCATTTTTTGCTGTGTTTTGCTTGTGTGTGGACAACTGGTTTTTATTACTGGGATGTCTGAAGTCTACGAGCCACTTTTGCTGAGAACAGAAATGTGCAGCTCTCCAAGCAAGTGGAGTTGGGTGGATTTGGCTTCACGCCTTCCTTCAACTGCTCACAGGACCCTACCACAATCAGGCTGCAGCCCCCCAGCACAGCACACCAAGTGTCCTCGCAGTCAGGAGGGCAGAGCTCAGACCATTTCAGCCAGCAGCCTGGACCAGAGCTAGAGCCAAACTAAAGAGCAGCCTCTATTTGCTGTTTGCTCATGTCAGACAAAAACAACAACAACAAACACACCACAAAAGAATAAAAACAAAAAACCACAAACACACAACACCAAACCCCCCACCTTAAGTTCTGTGGCCCCAATGTCCAAGACACATTAGACACAACAAAATTCATTGGCTACACTCGAGTCTTTTAAGGCTTAGAAAACGGCAAACTTTCTGATTTCTAGCCTATGGAGGAAAATTGTTCCTACAAGAGAAAAATCTTCATGTCAGCAACTAAAAAAGCAGCCTCCTTGTAAATACCGCTGTAAAATACTGTTGCATGCAAACAAGAAATGTGCTGGAAAGCACATGCTACATCCCCCTCTAGTGCTGAAATACCACAGAGTAACAACCTAATCCTGCTACTGCTTTCTTCAGTTGGAACATAGGCTTTTCCACAACAATCCATGATTAAGCCCCATAAATGAACCAGGAAGGTGGCTGCCACATGTGAAGGCATCTTTACAGGATAGCTGCTTTACAGCAGATGAGTTCACAGGAACTGAGAAGCCTCAGAGTGCTTAGATGAGTAAGGCTTTAATATTCCTAAATACCAGTGTGAATCCAGGGCAAATCGGTTTTCTTTGGCAAGGCTCCTTATTCATTCTGTGCTTCCACTTAAAAAAAAATTAAGGAACTGTGCACATCACACACCTGATCAGCCCCTATCCCATGGCATCACAGGTCTTTAGTGCTTCCTGCAGAGCAATACCTAGGGAAAGCAGCCCCTCAAAGAGCACCACCTGTAGTTATTACACTCCCGAACATCCCCCATCACAGCAGCCATGGTCCTGCAGGCCTTAACCAGCAAGGAAACCTGCCTGAGTCAGACAGGGACCATAAGCTTTCAGCAGCTACCTGTATCCTATTGCATCAGCCCATCTCACCACCAGCATCTACAAGGACAGTCAGACTTGCCACTAAGGTCATACCAGCTCTAGGTCTCCAAGGCACCCAACAGCTCTCACTAAAGCTGTTGACACTGCAAGTCTCCTTCGTCCAGTGTGCAGGGCAGTTTGCGCTGGATCCTCAACTCTCTTGTGCTTGGTGAAGCAGAGCTTTTCAGGTGGTCAGTCTGCACTTACCTTGCATCATCCCTTGGGAGAGTCTCAGCTTGTTAGCAGGAGCAGGAGGAAGATGGAAGAAAGCCAAGGCATCAGAGAAGGAGGTCCTGGGGACCAAAGTGAGCCGAGGGAGGCCAGCTTCAGTAGGTCACTCTAGTCAGGCTGGGCAGAAGGGAGGATTCACAACCAGCACGGGTAACAAATGCAGGTCTAGCTGGCACCCTCAACTAGATGTGGGAGCAAGGCAGCAGGCACAGCACAAGAACCATACTCCTGCTTCCATATCTCCTCACCCTGCTGACACAGCCTGCTTGCACAGTCCTTCTAACCCCATACTACAGAACACACAATTTTTTAGCAACAACATCCACAACCTCCTGACAAAACCCACTACCACTCAGGAGGGGAAGCTGCTGAGCCTCCCCCTACCAGCTAGCTATACTGCACCACCAGCTGCAACCACTCTCCCTGGCCTCCTCTCTTTATCTAGACTCTTGAGTCTAGAAGCAAGCGTGACCCTTCTTTCCAGGTGAGGAAAATCTGCCAAAGACCAGCTGAAGGTAGTCTTCATAATGGAGGCGTTTGAGCAACCTCAGTGGCAGGTGTTTGGAGCAAACCTGCCTACAACAACTTGAAGGTGCATATTTAAATTATTTTCCTGAAGCAGAACTACTATCACTCTTCGGAATATAATTATCACAAACCTAGCGAGCTGCCTGCCACCGGTCCTCCCACGGAAGCCGGCGAGAGCGGAGGATGTTCAGTAAATTACACCGCCTGCCCAGTTAATAAACAATTTACAGAAGGATGCACGGTTTTGAAGTGCTCTGCAAACATATCTTAATCAATCATTAAATAATTAAGATAATTCTCTGTTCTTTTTCCTCTGGCACTCCCAAGTTGATAGACGTTCCTATAGCAACAGAGGAGCAGGGCTGACGGCGAGGGGAATGCAGGGCTCGGGGAGGCGATGCGAGCGCAGGACCTTTGCTCTCCAGCCCTCCAAAAGTCACGCAGGGCAAGCGGAAGGGGGCTGCGAGAGGTGACATGCAGGAAGGAGGCTTTCAATTTTAATGGAGATTCTTACGATGACAGTCTATGCAAATAGGTACATGAAAGAGGAGAGGAAACAGACTGGGGGAAGGGGGAGGGAAGTGAACCCTGGTTCAGATTTCAAAGCAAAGCCAGGAATAATTTTTGGAGCTAAGAATAGTCGCAATGCACCTTGTTCTCCTTGGGCTCAAGCCCCCGCACAGTCCTTAGGCTTGAGGTCTGAAATTACAGCGGCGGGGGGAGGGAAGGAGGGCAGCCTGCAGCCTGCACAGTCCAGGAAACGCGGCTGTCCAGGCTGCAGCTCCATCACCTTTATGGTTCCTTTGTGTCACCAAAAGCCACTATTTAACAAAGGGCCCGGCCCTCTGCTTTCGAAGGGCCCTTGCAGTTGTTTTGCAAATGAGATTGCTTGACTGGTGAGCAAAATCAGAGATCTTTTGAAGCTGTTGCCCAGGAAAGGGGGAGGGAGAAGGATTCAATTATCCCCCATAGTAAGTAGTAGGATCTGCCCAGTCCTATTGAGAGCTGTTGAGAATGAACTAAAGCAACTCGTGGATTCACTTTTAGGTAAAATTCCTCAGAAATCCCAGGAAAACCCTATAGCCCCTTCTATAAAAAAAAACAGGGCCTGTTGCTGTCCAAAGAGAAACTCTTATTCTTATTGCAGCCCCCTTGAGGGCAGCTGAGCCAGAGGCTGCCCTGGCTTCAGCCAGCCCCTGAGCAGGCAAGTGGGGGTCTTTAGCTTCTGGGAGAATGTGTTTGGCTGACACTGAAGGGCAGCCTCACCACTAGAGTCCATGGGACCAGCCTACAGCCCTTGGGGAGCTTATTGGTGTAGATCACGTCAACACCTATGCAGGCACCCACCGGGAGATCCTTTTCTGATCAGAAAACAGCTTCTGCAACACAAAAAGTGCCTGTGGGAAGACAGGGATGCCGCCGACAAAAAAATGATGTTTTGCCAAAGGTGAACCGGAATGGAGTGGTTTGCTTCAACTGCCCCCAGATTTTTCATTTTATTTGAGTTCAGCATCAAAACGAAGTTTCCCGAAAAGGCCTCTCTCCTTTCCTGAGCGTGGGGCTTGTGGCTGAGCTGCATTTGCTGAGAAGAACGTGGACCTTGCCCAAGCTTTATGGGAGCTGGGCAGAGCTCCCAGGGAGCACAGCCCAGAGGAGAGAATGAGACCCAAACCCAAGGAAAGGCGCTGCCTACTTTAATGTTAAGCAGACTTGAAATGAAATGTTTCATGTCAGTTCAACAAATTGAAACAAAACATTCCTACCTCTGAAACGTCAAAATGCTTTACTTTGATCCAAAAAATGTCAAAGCAGAATACGGAGACATTTCTGAACATGACTGTTTTAATTCCAGGAAACAATTTTTTCCGATTCTTTTTGCCTCTGTTTGTTCTGTTCTGGAAAACAGAAGCAGAAATTCAAAATTTCACATAGCTGTACTTAGACCTGTTTATCACATCAGGGACCAATATTGCTTATACATGCATGTGCATGAGCACTCGCACACACAGTACATCCACTGTGCCTTTCAGTGGCGTCCCCAGGCCTCTCTCTGGACTGGTTTCACCACCCCTACAGCTGCCACTCCTCCAGCCCCACAACTGGAGGACACTCTTCAGTCTGCAGTTCCCAAGTGCCTGGGCATACCCAGTACAAGGATGCTGTCAAACACAAGTGGTGGCTGTCCAGGCGGTACCCTGGAAACAGGGTGTTTAGGGCTGGCACAGCCATCACTACCGTCACCATGGGGTTCACACACAACCCAGTTCCCTTAAAAGTTCTCCGGCTCTCAGCCAGGGCTGACACACGGTTTGGTCTGACCTGTTTCGGACCTCGTAGTCTGGTGCCAGCGTCATTGGAGGAACTGGTTTGAAAAATCCCCTGCTTTGGGGAGCAATGCTACTTTGGCGAGCAATGCTAAACACAGCACTTATTGAAAGAGGAGAGGGAAGGGTGTGGGAATTTCACAACTTGAGTATAATTTGACCAGTGACCTTAATTTACATTGCAGAGGATTATGCATGGTGAAGATACGGAGAAAGGTGACACACTCCTTATCATGTGCTGCATGCCCAAGGTCAATCCACAGGTCTATTTTTACTTTAGTAGGTGTAATCCTAACACTGTGTCTAGTAACAGATGACTTTGTGTGGACACAACTTACAGCTTCCTGCCGAAGGCTGCAAGTGTGGCTCCCTCTGTCACTGGCTCCTTGGAGAGAGTGCTCCCCACCTCTATATCAGTTAACAGCCAAACCAGGGAACAAAGCCTTCCTCTACGCTGCCCCTGCCAAAGCTTTTTAGCTGTTTCACATTTCCCATATGCTTGGGATATCCCTCTTCTTCCCAAAAGCTCAAAGACATCCTAAATCATCTTTGTGCGTTTATTTTTTACAGACTTTCAGAGTTGATTTCTTCTCCATCATATATCTCCAAACAGGGTCTCTTGATGTCAAGTCCTATCTTGTTTCTACAAGGCGAGGCGTCCGCAGATGGATATGCTGTGGCTCTCTTGCACTGGTGGGTCAGCTGACATGACCAGAATCGCCACATAGGCATTAGCCCTCTGGACCACACTGGCCAGGACTGGGCTCCACACTCCCCTCCTGCCAGATTCTCAGCACCCATTACTTAGGTTTCTCTTTCCCTGGTGCCTTCATCTGGGGGAATTTTTCTGTATCTTGATCTCTTCCTTATTGGGGGAAAAAGCTTCTTTTAAATATTTCCCAGCAGACATTTCTGCAAAAGCAGCAAGTCTCATCAGCCCTGGACATACACTGTTGCACCAGGAGATATATTTCTCTCATTGTATATAAATAACCCCTAATAATAATTCATTCTGCTAATTCTCTGATTCTCTCCAACTCTTCCAAATTCATTCACCCTCTAAGCATGTAAAAATAAACTGCAGGAACAATTCATATTGCATCTACAGCTAAACAAACTCTCTTGGGTTCCTCTGTTACCCAAACAGTACCCTCCAGACTCATTCCCCGTGGGTTGGCAGTTGCTCAGCACTTGCAGGCTCTCTCAGAGGCTTGGATCTGATGCAAAATCAGTGTTCTTGCTGAGACCTTGCAGTCTCTTCATGAGGCTTCTGCAAAAGCCTAAAAGAACATCCAGAAGGCCTAATCCATCAGCAGGCTGCCCTGTGCTGTGAAAGGAGAGTGGATCTGAGATGGGCTATCTTCCAGGTGATGATTGTTCCCACCTCCTAGGAACAGCTTGTGGCAGCCTTGCCAGTTGCTGGGATGCGTCCCTAAATATAGGAAGGTTTTAGG
Source organism: Chloroceryle aenea (assembly GCA_013399075.1). Lineage (NCBI taxonomy): Eukaryota > Metazoa > Chordata > Aves > Coraciiformes > Cerylidae > Chloroceryle > Chloroceryle aenea. The sequence goes on from VWZY01004660.1 coordinate 252,882, forward strand.
ATTTAAAATGTGATGCAGATGATTAAGAGATCTTCCTTTTAGGGGTAAAAGTGTAGTGACATTTCGTGGAAGCAGTATATCACCTTTGAGAATCAAGGCATGCATTGTTTTAAAAATAAAAAATAATATGATAAAATAAAGAATAACCCCAGGAACAGAGGAAATCTGCATGTAGGTTATGTTCCAACAGTCCCCCCTTCAGATGTGCTCTGCTGCCGTCATCCCCCTTAAAGCTTATTTCAAGGCCGTACTAATAAGCGAATCATGAGTGTGGCTGTTACCATGGGCACATATCTAATCAAATGGGGCTTAATTAGGTATATTACCCATTTTGGCACTTTGAGAGCACTTCAGTGATGATTATTCTGCTTGTCTGACAAATAACGTGATTATTCAGTAAGCTGCATATTTTTTAGTGCTGCAGTTTTGTTCTTTGATAAGAAATTGTCTAGCTAACCAAAAAGTGCTTTTCACTTACAAAGGCATAGCTAATATTAGCAACCAGATTCAATTAATTATGTTTAATAAGCTAATAAATATATTTAGGACTCTTTGTGCTATACTCAGTCACCTTTAGAAAACACTTCATCATTAGTTGCCTAAAATGAAATGTTCTTTTTTTTCAAGGATGAGAGCACTTTAAAAACTTCAGTTTAAAATTATAAATTACAATGCAATACACTTTAAAAATAGCTTTTAAAATTGATGCTAGTCTTCAGCTTTAAGACTGAAACAGATTCTTTATGTATGTCTCAGATTTATGGGAGAAGCAAGGAATTTTTCAGGAACATGTCAGAAATAAGTTGGTGATGCTCATTCTTACACCCTCAATATATGAAAAAAGCATTGAAGATTCCTGCTCCTCCCATCCAGCCACAATGCTCCATGGCACAAGCAGAAAACAAGGCTTCTCCTGTGACACCCATGGAAGGAAGGGAATTGCCAGCAGGACAGTGGGATGGGTAGTGACGGGGGTTGCAGAGATGAGCCATGCTTTAAAACATCCGTGGCAATGAGCTGAGAGATGAGATGGGAGCCTGTCAGACTCGAGTCAGCAGGAGTTAAGCTTTTGGGGAGACGAGCAGTCCCACCTGCACAGGTACTGCTGCGTACGGCATCGTGCTTTCCTTCTCTGCCTTTCTGCTGACTCTTTACTCACATCCATTTTCTCCTAAGTATATTCAGGGAAAGGACAGAGAAGGGCCCCTCTGGAACTTGTCCCTGCCTCACATTGTTTTACTTTCCATCCCCATCATACCCACACAGCTGCCAGGAGAAGGACGCGTGCTCAGGACAACCTGCCAGTTTGAACAGCCTCTTCCTTCCTTCTTCCGTGTGCTGAATGGATAATAAGAGGAGAAAGAGAGCTTGTAAATCACCAGAAGCACAGCACCTTCTGTGCTTTTCCTCCTGCCACAAGGATTCCTCAGGTCTGCAAGAGACAAATATGCAAAGCATGGAGCTTAGATGTTGGATACAGGAAGGAAGCGAACTGTTGAGCTGTAGGGTAACTGGTGCAACAGAATACGAAACCACCCAAACTGCAAGGCACCTACTTAAGACTAGTAGTAGAAAAGCATGATCTACCAGAGTTAGCAATGATTAGGTAAGACTGTGGCAAGAGGATAGAGCAAGTACCCAACGGGACGACCATGTGATATCCAGATGAGAGATCACTGACACAAGCACAAGTGGCGGCAGGTTGGCTTTGGGGAGAAATTCTTTTGGAAACCCTTTGCTGAACGCAGTTTCTAATCAGAGAGAAAACAAGGACTGTCTGCCCTTACAGCCTGAGTATGGATGGGTAAAAGACCCCCATGTCAGCACCAGTTGCCCACTGTCATCAGCATGTGTACCATGCCCCGACCATCTGTTGGGCGGTCTGCAAGGGCACAACATGTGGCCATGCTGTGTTGAGGGGTGGTAGTCCTGGCCAGCTTGTCAGTTAGCATGTGAATGAACCAGTATGACTGGCGTTTGCATGGCTGTCACCGTACACTTAGGTTAGCTGCTGTTTGTGTACAATTGAAGCATGAGCAATAAATCACATAACAGTAGTTGGATTATGGGTATCCTAGTAAAATATGGGATCGTATCATTCAATATTCCCCATCCCCTTGTTGGTAATCTTCCAATTCAGCCAGAGGTCCCTTCCTGTGCAAATCAATCTTGAAGTTGCCAGCTTCAGTTGCTCTGTGACACCTGGCACCACACAGCCTCCTCTCCCTCCTACAGCCCCCACACCATTAAAAATAATTAAATTCTTGTCCCATGGTGTCCAGGTGTCACAAGACACCTGGTAAGTCTCACCTCTAACTACCCACTCGACTGTGCTGGAATAGCAGCACTGCAGATGCTGCCCATGGGGCTTGGCCCACTCCCACTGAAGCACTGGGCAAGCTGCTGGGCTGGCAGGGCACCCCCAGCTCTGCTTGCCTTCCAGGGCACAGTAGGAAGCCACAAGTTAATCAGCAGTGCCTGGCCACAGGTCAGCACGCTCAGCTATCTGTATTTTCCCTTGTTTGTCCTTTCCCATCAGCCTCCATTTTCCTCCAAATCTCTTTGGTGTACCAATTAAACCAGAGGGTTTTCATTTTCTCGGGCTGTCCAAACCAGCAATCCATGAATACCCCCCACAATCACTGCCAACAGCTCGTAATACATTTTAACTGCTCCTTGGCCTTTGATGTGTTAGCCTTCTGGGCAACATTATCATTACCCTTTATATACCTCCGTAGGTGAAGGTAGCACTGCACAGCGGCTAGCACATGCTAAGTGTGAGCTGGGGTTTGCTTGTGTCTGAAAGAAAGCGTGTTGTCCTAAGAACCATGCAAAAATTTTGCCCCTCTTACCAGCAAAATCCTGAACAAGCCCCAGATAAACACCGATAACATCCTGTGCTCTGAAGAGGTTATTTTCAAACTGCCTGAGGAAATGTAGGAAGGAACAGGAGAAACAAAAAGCAGCACTTGCCTGGGGAGAAGCTTTAGTGGGCCAATGGAATCCTGGTAGAGTCTGAAAGCAGGGGCAGCACATCAGGGTAAGCAGATGGTGTGCCTTGCACGTGTGCATGTGCTGGAAGTAAAATCACCATTCTAGCTGAAGCACCAGATACATACAGCCAAATTCAGGAAACTATAATGGCAATTTTTAGGGAGCCAGGGACATTACAGTCCCAGACTGGAGCATTCTTCACAACTTCGGAGCCATTTACGGTTTTGAGGGCTCTCTTCATGGAAATAGTTACAACTGCATTGCTCAGGGAGCATAAATCAGCATGGGTGGCGTCAGGCTGATGATTTGGAAGGGTGCTTAGCCGGACGAGGAAAACATGGAAACATTCAAAGCCCTGAAAGCTTAGTCAGAGATAGTAGAGGATAGCCAAGTGTGTTCCACAGTGGCCACACAACTCACAGGTACTTACAAGATGAGGGTGGAGAAACAAGCTTCCTGTTATAAGCTATTTTTGTGTGAAATGATGGGTACACAATGTTAATGTGGGTGCCCGCAGCAGGGTCAGGGGGAAGTGAAGCAAAGTCATTTCAAAGGAGAGTTGTCAGAGTCCCTGAGCACAACCAGAAAGGTAGGACATCCTGACCTTGCCCAGCCAGCCTGTAGCCTCTGAATCTTGTCACCTTTTCTGACAAAAGGTGGTAAATGGATATCCCCATCTCCATGGTCATCCTAAAGCTGCAGAACAAAGCTCTGCTCATCATTGCCCTCCTCTATCCAAAGGGAAGATATTTTATTTTGTGTAATTCAAAACTAGCTTTGATTGAGCAGCCCAAAAACATTTCCCTATTGCAGGTTTCATTCTGCAAACTCTGGGCTGGGCTGTGCGCCTGCAGACAAAAGCCTGGTGTAGTGAGCATGGCCAGCCCCCAAAGCCTCCAGTTCTGGAAGGAGTTAATCTAGTGAATTAGACACTGAATTAAACTAGGACTACTACAAAAAGCTGTGAGGGAGGGAGACAAAGGAGCTGCTTGCAGCATGGGTCCCTAAAAACCAGAATGGACGCTTCCCCACTTCCTCCTGAAAGCACTGGGGGAAAAATAGATCACAGACAGGAGCTATTAAAGTGGGTGCTGGGAGGACCTGGTTTCAAGCAGGGCTCGAGACACCACACAATAAGCTGCCATTCTGAAGCAGCCAGAGCCCAGGGTGCGTTTGGTGACGTGGAGGAAAACACTGTTGCAGGGTATGACCCTTGCTTGCAAAGTAAACAGGCCCCTGAGAGTTCATTGTGCAGTGGCTGCTGACGTGCAAAGCTAGCAGTGAAAAACATAAACTGTGCTTTCTAAAAATATAAAAGAGCAGTGCCCAAGGGAGGGTGGATTGGGGCGGGAGAAGCAGAGGGAAGAGACCAGGGCTGTTGCTGAATCCCTGAGGGATTTTTGAGTAGGCACCTTGTCTTTCTGTCATCAGGAGCAGTCATGCTGGGGGTTCTGCTCACAGGAGCCACCACCTGCTGTCCCTGGGGTGCTCCTCAGATCCTTCCCTGCCAGGACAGTGGGCCTCAAGACCTCAGAGAGGTCAAAAACATGGCCAGACGCACCTACACAGGGCAGCCCAGCATCTGCTGCTGGGGTGATCCCAGCTGCCACCACTGCCTCCAGCTGCCTTTCCAAGCCCCCAGAGAGAGGGCTCCTCAGCTGCAGGAGAGGCTAGCCAAGAAAGAGGGGCAGAAATGGTTAAAATAGCTGGTAAATAAAATTACCAGTAGAAGAAAATGATCTGCACAGAGAAAAGCATCCTTTCCAGCCCTGCCAACCCCACATACTCAAAAATTATGTGTCAGGCTCCAGAGAATTGGGGCTTAAAAATCACAAGGGCTTTTGTTCTGGTTTTTAAGGAAAATTATAAATGTCTGAGCTTTTCCTAATTGTACTCTGGTTTCTTGAACTTTATGATTGCATTTTCAAACTTTTTTCTACATCCCTGGGGGCTACAAGCTTCTACATTTTTATTATAAAGTTGAGAAACTCACCTAATGCCCACTGCTTTGGGGCAAACAGCAAAGATCAAAAGACTTATACTAAAATGAGGAGAAGAGGATATACTGGAGATCTCAGGACCAAGCACCCTGCAGTATACATGTCTCTTACCATATTTCTCCAGTGTTGCACAAAAATGCTTTTAGAAGATACTTTGCGTTTTTTACAAACATCACATTAAGTACTTTATTTGCCAGCATGAAGAACAGGTCTTTTGCTTCTACGACAACATTGCTTGCAGTCAAAGGCTGACGAAAAGTTAGAGTTGGGTCTGCCGACCCAGACTAAGGGGGCCAGAGGAGCACACAGTTTCCAAGGCCATGTTTTGTGCTTGAGATTGCTGCTGTTCATGGAGCAGGCAACATTGGGAAACGTTATCCAAGGTCAGACCCTGACCTAGCTTCCATCTTTAGCCTGATTCATACAGAAACTTACGGCCCAAAATGGGTAGGTGGGTGCCATCCAACTTACTTTCCTCATCTCCAAAGGCACTCAAAGAACTGCCGTATGTCTTTACAGGGATACCTGGGTTACGGGGCAGATAGACTGAGATAAATGTATCAGCCTGTAAAGAGCTCAGTCACGCTCCAAGATTAAAGGCTGATTTGAGTGTGCACTCACTATCATGCCTCTTGAAAGGATCTGGCTTGTATCAGCCTGATTATTGATTGCTGCCTGTAAGAGAATATGATACTCTCTTTCACAGTGGTCCTGATCGGTTTATTTACTGTAACACTTGCTGAAACATCATCTTGTAGAGATAATGGCTTCCTTTCATTGCTGTCAGAATGAACAAATGGAAATAAAAACACGCAGCTAATAACTGTGTCCTACTCTAATTAAAGCAAGACAAAAGCATTGCACTGCTGGCTCACATTTGCCTGAGCAAAGGGGCTGACCACAGGAATTCCAATAACCAGAAGACAACGGTCCCTAATGCATCAGTGAAACTCAAAGCCAGGAGGTTTCCACCAGACCAGAAACTTGGCAAAATGTCCAGGAAGATGACAAATACATTTGGTGCCCAGACTGGAATCCAGCATCCAGAGGTGCTGCTACAGGCAGGACTCAGCATACATGGGCCTAAGGGACTGCAAAAGGTGAAGGCAGGTGGTGTAGTATACAAATAAGCAAAGGTTTTTCAACATCCTCTTGAACTTTTCACGTCTCATCTGCACCATACAGAAAGGCCAATGGCTCCATTCAGGCAGGAGTCAACAGGACTTTAGCAGGATGGTGCACATTGTCTTCCAGGGTGCTGGGGACCCTTAACCCTCCCTCAGGCCAAAGCATACACCTAGAGCCCATCACACCAAGCTCACAGCCTTCCTAGTGTTGCATCAAGGCATGGGGGAGCTCAGTACCATGTCTCCCATCCGCCAGGATCTTCATCTTCACCACACCACCACAAAGTAAAATGTCCCTGCCTGCAGAGGTGGAAGAGAGACAGAAATTTGCTTACCTGTGTCTTACAGCAGCATTAAGTAAAGAAATGGGTCCAGCCGTTCTCCCTTATAAGCACACACCATAACCCTCTGTATGTCCTGCCTCTTCGAGCTGAATCAGGGTCCCACCACAACAGGTGTGAATTGAAGAAAAAGAAAACAAAATAAATGGGAGGGGAAAAGAGCAAAATTCCCCCCAAAATCCAAACTGAAAAGCAGTGACATAGCCACCATCACTAAGGTCTCCCAGAGCTTGCCCTGTAAACAAACAGGTGACCATATCCAAGTTCCGCTGTATACCCAGATCTTTATTTAGTATTATTCCACTGATTGATTGAAGATTGTGCAAGAGCTGGGCCAGCAGTCCAGAACAGACCGAGGGACAGCCAGGCTTCAAACATCCCTTGAGACGTGGTTCCAGGTGCCCCACTTCAGCTGCAGTGCTGCTTTGTGAAGCTCTGCTGTCCCCCATGCCTGCTCGGGGTGCTCCCTTCAGGCTGGCACTCTCAGGACAGGAGATGGTGATAAAGCAGGGAGCAAGACCTGGACCAACCCCAGCCATCCACTTGATGGTTTTCTTGGTCCCAAGCCTCATGAACAAGTCCAGTGTAACTGCTGCAGACATTTCTGCCTCTCGGGGAGATCTTCACTGCTAAGCAAGCATTGAACATGTCCTCTTCTTGAAGATCCTAACACATCTATGGGAAAGAGAGAAGACTGGTCTTGCAGTCTACACAGTCTACAGCTTTCCTGCAAAGTCTGTGAGTAACCACAAGAGGAAGAGAAAGAGAGGATCATTTCCAGGCACCACAGTCGGTGATGCAAGTATGTTGGAGGATTGGACAAGAACCAGGCAAAGCCATGGTCTCCGCACTGGCAGCACCATTTTCCTCCTTGTTAGTCTTGTAACTGCAAAGTGTCAGCTCAGACCTACAAAGTCAAATATGCACTTATAGCTCTGTTTGGGATTGCATTACTTAAATTGTATTTTCTTTTTCTTTTCCAAAAGAGGTATCTCTTGCTGGGAAGGATGGTGGCTGAGGGCATCACAACAGAGTTGAGGGACAAGACTGTATGGAGGTCAGCACATCAACAGATAATTTACCCAAATTGATTCACAGGTGAGGATTAAAGTTTCCATGTGGCTAAAGCTGCTTGGTTGTTAGCTGGAGCATTATCTCAGAAGGTCAAGGATGGTCTCCAGAGCCCTATCAGGACCTAGGCTTAGCTGGCATCCCCCCAAAACCTGCAGAGGCACTGAAGAGTATGGGATGCTCTCCTCCAGCACTGTATGCTTACTACAAGGGAAACCCCAAATTTTCCACTGGGCCTTCACATGCAGGCAATGAGTTGAGCGGCTCTTTGGCACTGCTCTTCTGCACCCACTGGTGAAGTCCCCCACACAGGCACCTCAAGGCTTAGTCCTAAAATGAAACCCTGCCAGTAGTTTCCATGCCTTCTCTTCGACAAGGAAATTTCTCTCGTCCAAGCAATTTGGCTGCCCTTCAGATGGACAGGTTGAATGGAGCTTTGAGCAACCTATCTAGTGGGAGACGTCCCTGCCCATGGCAGGGGGGTTGGAACTAGATGATCTTTAAGGTCCCTTCCAACCCAAATTATTCTATGATTCCATGGGAGCCTGGGGAGCAGTGGGAGGGGAAAGATTGTGTCACACGTCTGACTTTTCATAGATCTCCTGCTTCGCTCCTGGGGTTCACGTAAGGGTCTTGGACTCTTTCAGTAATCTTTAGCTATTCCCCATCACCTTATTTCTTCTCACATTCCTAGTCATCTGCTTTATTAAATCTTCATATTCATCATGTAGGAAGAAGAGCTAATTCATGTCACTGATGGAGCAGTTTAAAGCTGTGGAGGCAGAACCTGAGCACAGTCTACCCAGTTAAATTAATTCAAGTACTAGCTTTGATACAAATGAAGCACACTCACCTCAGCTCAATGTGCAATTACACTCCACAACTTTATGGAATCCTCAGATGAAGGCTGGGCAAGGAACTAGGGAACCATCTGCCATCCGGATCAGCTCTGCCAGGTGATGCCCAAAGAGGCTTCTCATTTGACCCAGAGAAAAAAAAACAACATTTTCTGAATAGTTATCACCCTGAAAAGATCAGAAGAACAGCAGCCAAGTCTTGCCTCTCCCATAAAGCTAAGAGGGATAGTCAAGACTATACGGATCAGATAAAGGCTTAAGGAAGGTCCTGCTGGCCTGATGATGGCATTCTACCAAAGTTTCAAGGAAACGAGCTGTCAAATTTTTATGAATCTGTCTTTGACATCTGGTCCCTAAGGAAATGAAATAGCCAAGATTAACTAGATCCACTAATTACATAGTTAACAAGTGACTACAATAGACAATAAATAATATTTATTTTCCCACATGGAAAAATAAGCATCATAGACATGAACATGCTTCCTTCTGTGGAGCTCCCATCCAAAAACATCCATCCTCAAGGTGAACCTGCTCCAGCACCACACTGACTCCCTTCCTGCAGGCACGACTGAAAAGCCAAAACCACACTCTGTATCCAGCAATATGGGGTACCCCCAATTCTCCCCTCAACGCATGCAAAGATCCCCCCTCTCATCAGCAGGGGTGGGGTTCTACCTCAGACCTGCAGAGGGAAAAGACATCCTCTCCTATGCATCACATGTGCACTGCTGCCACAGACTCCTCAGAGAAAACCAAGCAGCTATCAAAGCAGTCATAAATCCATGGCAACCCATGTTTGCTAATGGTAAATATCACCCTTTTCCAGAAGTGGAGCTCCCTGTCTGGAGTAATTTAAACCCCCTTTAGGGTAGTAACACCACTGAAAGGATGGGACAGGACCCTTCCCTGTCACCAAGACCTTTCAGCACTTCATGGTGATAGTGGAAAGCCTTGCTCTAGAAGAGGAAGAAGCCATCTACTGAAGTGTTGGTCTCAATGGCTGAAGTGCCTCATTCACACTCCTGGGAGTGACTTTCTTTTCTCCAGAGATTCCCAACCCTGCTTGAGGTATAAGCAATGCTCACCTGGCCAGCAAGCTCAAATTTAAAACAACCTCCCTAACATGGAGAAGAGGCACTGGAGTAGGATCATTTTTCACTGCTGACCAACCAGAGCACACTCCAGAGTCCTCTCCAGGTATCAGGCTGAGATGAAGCCATCAGTAAAATCACCGGAGGGTGCACTATCCTCTCCTCTGGCTGTTTAAAATGTGTCACTAAACCAGACAGACGCTGGCGCTGTGTCTCAGCAGGCACTAATTTGGCCCATACAGAGTGCTCTTACATCATTTGTTCTGGGCGCAGCTTAATTGCAAAATTAATTATTTTCCTATCACACAAAATTGTCTAAGAGGATAGTCATGGGATTTTTATTTTTTTTTTTAGCCTGATGGATGCTAAGTGGGATTTGAATAAACAAACCCAACTTTGATTCCTGTCTGTGCTCAGGACCACTAATAGAATGGTGAAGCCAGGGCAGGGAGTGAGCAAATGCCCGGCCATAGGGAACAGGGCATGGCTGCCCCAGGGAAGACAGGGCTGCAAGGTGCCAGCTGCCCTGCCACAGGGCATGGGGATGGAGCCCCCATCCATATGGGATGCTGCAGCAGACGCAGCTGGGCAGAGGGCTGTGTATCGCACCGCTGCCTGGTGCCAGCACATCCCAGCAGCTGCAGGAAACCTACAGGGTGTGCTGCTGGTATCACAGCAGGGCTTTCTGCCTTGCTGCAGGGAGCCAGCAAGACCGTGAAGAGCTGGGGGAGCCTCTCTAGCCCCCCTGTCCGGCTCCAGATGTGCCCTTTCCTCATGGCACACTGGGAAGCCATCCCTAACTGGAGTTGATGTGGCACCACGATAGCACTCAGCATGGTGACGAAGAGAGGGGAGTGTTGCCATCACCATGGCAGCAGACTTCAGGTGACCAGGCCAATGGTACAGGGCAGCTTGTGCCCAGACTGCTCCATGCCAGGTAGTGAGTGGTTTGCACCCCAAGACAAGCCTGTCCTATTTATTCTTGTTTCTGGCCCTGTCACAGGGGCTCAGACACAGTCAGAACTAACCACCAACCCAAACACAATTTTTCCCATGATAGGGAAGATCAAACCTAGATTTTAAGTGGAGAACATCCAGTTTAAGCAGGCTGCATCCTCAAATAATGACAAAAGTGTAAAAATTGATAGGACCAACTGTGGCATAGAGGAGCCACAGCTAGAACAAGTCGTGACAAGTCATGATAATCCCTGCAGGAGCTTTCCCTCTTCAACCCCCTGACAATCACTCCAGCACAGTGCCTGTCATGTGGGCAGGGCTGTGGTGGGCAAATTGTCTCAAAATCACACAGAAATGGGTAAATTGATTAGCCAAGCACATAAATAGACAGTGAGAAAACTTCACCTGAGGAAAATATGGACACCAGGTGCCAAGGCCATGTCTTGGCTTGTGGGCCAACACAGTGCGAAATCTGACACAAAGCAAGTCCCTGCTGCTTCCATCAGGCCTATCTCCTCAAGTACAGTCTTTGAGCTGAAGTTATGCTAAATTCTGCTAAAAACAGAAGAGATGACAGTCCCAGCTGCAAACTGGAAAACTGGACCTCAGCTCCCCACCACTGGAAGGGGCATATCATGAGCAGTTCATATTTATCAGGTGAATTTATGAAGCTGTATTATAAAAGCATGAAAAGCTGACTACTTTGGTGTCTTTAAAACAAACAAAAATTATACCACTACACAGCTCATTTTGAGCTCCAACAGGAAGCTCAAATATATATATTATTTTTTTAATATCACCTCTAATGCCGCAGGCTTCTTAAGCATCCTGTGATGCCTGTTGTATCAGACCGTATCTCTGAATTTGGAATTATCTGACAATAAAAACGATGTAAGCAAAGGCACCCACGATGAGACTTAGTGCTTTATGAGGTCTTTTATCCTCAAAGCAACAAGGCTCTGAGCATGCAACCACTGCCCTCAAGTGGCATGAGCTGCACAGGAGCTTCCATGAAGCTTCTTACTTTGCTTTACACAGAGCAAGGGCATAGGCAGAGGCTGAAGGCAGGGGGCAAGCTGCTTGGGCATACTCAAGCTGGGGAAGGAGACCATTTAAAGAACATTTAGAAATTTACCTTCTAAGAACTGAGCCAAGGCAGCGGTGAAATGAAGGAAAAGGCACGCTTTGCCTAGGGATGGAACTAGGGGCTTGCCTGCCAAACAGGAGCCTGCTCTGAGATTGAAGCCTCCTCTAAACTGAGGTAGATGATGTGGCCATCACTTCAGCAGCAGCCACCCATCGTGGGCTGCATGCTCATGCATGTCCCAGGACACACTGCCTCCTGGCACGGGAGCCTGCTTCCTCCTCTAGCCATGCTCTTCTGCAGTCCCACCTCCCATGTCCCACCACAGCGACCAACAGCTTTAGAGCTGAGAAGTGACCCCTTGGCCACATCTGAATGCAAACCCATGTAAAACAACTGGATGTCCCAGCACAAATCAGGGTGAAATAAAGATCCTAATTTATTCTGCTTCTCCTGACCATTCTCTCCCTTGGCTCCCATGGGGTTTCCTGAATTACCTACTGGGAACCAGAAGGAACACTTGAAGAGCAAACAACTAGCAGGCATTTTTTTAATTGCTGGGGTAGTCGAAACATTCTTCTACAGCCCTGCAAAGAGAAAGGGTGAGAGCATTGCAACATCATCATTTTAAAACCTGGGCTGCACAGAGCTTGCAGGGGGAGTCTGGACACTGCTGAAGCGATAACTTTATAACCACTTAGTTGTCTGATGACCCTTCTTGCATCTTCTGACAAAGTTCAGTGGACAGCTAAAAGGCAAACACAGGGAAGACAAGCATTTCCTTAGGAAGGCTGGGGATCTGCAAGAAAAAAATCCTGCAGAGAGGGATAGAAAAGAGTAAATTACTTGCTATGGGTTTTGCTCCTGCATTTTCTCCTGATTTCAGTGGATCTTGCACATGTGCCTGCAAATCTTGCAGATTCCCAAGGAAAACCAAAATGCATGCAGTACTGCAGGACCATCTCCTCTCACTTGTTTAGCTGGGGCCTCATCAGCAAGGTTGGGCAGTACTCTGCCATCACAGGGACACAAAGGTCTCAAAGCACCACTCGTAGCTTATAGGAAAAGCCCTTGTCCCCAGGCATGGTGGTGTGGTGCTCACAAGGGTGTAGAAGAAGCTATGGGTGTGGACATACGGAGCCACCCAGAGGTGCTGGCATGGCTCTGTCCCTCACTGCTGCATGCACCGCTCCTCTCTGTGCAAAGGGGATGCTTGTGCTGGGCTCCAGAGCTGCTGTCAGTGCTTTTCCAGTCTGGCTGCCAGCCTGGAAAGCAAAGTTCCCAACCAAAGTGAGGGGCAAGTAGGGAGGAACAGGGAGAACAGCTCCAACATTCCTGCCTGCTGCCAGGGTCATTTCCAGAGCAATGGGGCTGGGGAAGCTGAGCCTACTGAGCTCCCGGGTGAATAGGAGTAATAGACACGTCATCTGCAGCATTATAATGCCCTTCAGCAAGGGGATTAGAACTCGGCCATATTGCAGCAAAGCTGCCTGCTCAAAATCCCTTCCCCAGCCCTGGAACACAACTACCATGTAACAACTTCCCTATCTGCAAGGCTCTTTTAGACCCGGGCTTTATACGCTGTGAGAAGAGGACAAGATTTTAGCAAGGGGGAAAGATTTTCTTGAAGCATGAGGACTGAAGAGTCCCATCGCTCAGCAAGCTCGGCCAGGAAGGGATGAAGCAGTGGGTCACCTCACTGAAACCACCTACAGCTGTATCCCCAGGCATGTAAGGTAAGGGCATTCACTTTGCTCTAGTTCATTGTGTTCAGCTCAGTATGTTTCTCCAGTCCCACACCAGTCCTAGGGATTAGCTCAGGTCTATCTGAAGGCAATAAATGCCTTAAGTGAAGGCAAAACCTGCAGAGGGATCAGGGAGCACAGCACCTGGGGATGAGGCAGGCAACATACCATTCCCCAACATGGCAGATGCAGGGAAGTGTGTTCCCTGTACAGCCAGGGACAGGGAGCAGCAGCGAGATGAGCAGAGGTCACCTCTACAGTAGCTGGAGGCAGGCTAGGGCAGATGCAGGAGGACTAGAGTTCTTCAAATGTCCCTTTACCCAGCACAGGTCAGTGATGACTGGACTGTTGCAAAAGCATCATTAAAAGCCTAGCATGACAAAAGTGACCTACACTGGCCCAGCTGGTCCTTGGGCCATGTTCTTTTCTGCAAACATCACCTTTCCATTTATTTCTTGACAAAAGAGGAAGGGGGTTGAGACTTGCTTTTAAAAAACACCATAGGAACTCAACCCAAACTGGACTCTAAAGTGGAGAGACAGGCAGGAGAGCTGGGTGGTCTGCCTCACAGAAATCCCCAGGTCCTCATCTGACAGAGTACCAGATGTCAAATGAGATGATCTGTAAACACAGCCACCTCTACCTGTGAATAAAGTGGTTTCCTCTCCACCTGCTTTGGGTGGACTAGACCCACAAAGGGACCTGGACAGTGAGACACATAATAATGCCTGAGAAACAAGTGGCTGGTGGAGCAAGCAGTCATTTTGAATACAGACTAAAAATGTACCTGATTATTTAAGGTCTCTCTAGGGAGTACCTCAGTATGGTCTCTTGTTGGTTACTTACTATGTCCATGAAAAGAACTTGCTCACTCTCCCCATATACCTAGGTATGTGATAGGCAGGGAACTGGGTGAATGTTGCTGGGGTTATCTCTCTTCTCCATGTCTTGACCACTTTTATTTCAGGCGGGGAGGATTGTGCTTCTTCCAGCATCTGCTGTGACAATTGTTCTGTGGGCAGTGTGGGAAGCGGTATCATGGTCATCTTCAAGCTTCATTCAGATATATACATCTTGGTATAGGCGTGAGGTAGACTTGTCTCCAACTTCAGCAGGTCCCCAATGCCAAAGCCCAGCTGAGAGAACTGCAAAGATGGCTGGAGAATGCACTGCTGAATGAGATCCTCCACTAGTCATCCCTCTGATGCTTCCAGACCAGCTTTCTCCAGTCCCTTGGGGCAGAGGAGCTGAGCAGCTGCTGCTGGGCTGCTACAAGGAGCACTTCACCTGATCCTATCACTATGCTGAAGGAAGACTTACCAGGGAAAAAAAAACCCACTCAGTTTGCATCCTCAGGTGTGCCTTCAGCATACAGCAGTTGATCTTGGGAACAGCCATACAGGTGCTTTCAAGACCGCTATAAAAAGGGCGATTTCCCAAGCTCTCATTCATAAGTAACTGGAAAGAAAATGGCTCCAATTATTTTGGCANTCAGCCTCCTTTTCTCCAAGCCAAAGAGCCCCAGCTCCATCAGTCTTTCCTCATAAGAGAGATGCTCCACTCCCTTAATCATCTTTGTGGCTCTAATTAGATTAATCCAAGATCTCCAATTAGATTATCTAGATTAACGTTATTTCTCTAACAAAGACCCAAAGTGAGGTGTGAGGAGCCACCAAGACCACCATGCAGCTAAGCAGCCCATGGACTGCCAGTCACTCCCAGTTTCCAGAACTGGAGCACTGTGCAGTGTACCACACCTGGTGCTGAGGGACATGGTTTAGTGGTGACTGGGCAGTCATTAATGGCTGGACTTGACCTTAAAGGCCTCTTCCACCCAAAATAATTCTGCTTCTCCAGGTAACAGAAGCCATAAAAACTGAACCCAGCTGTGCAAACCTCTGT
>VWZY01004660.1:282864-316608 GCA_013399075.1 Chloroceryle aenea
AGGAGGAAAAAAAAAAGAAAATTAGAAAAAGGACTTTTTTTTTCATTTCACTCCCTATTTAAACAATAGGCAAATTTTCAGCTTTTCTATTTTACCTAATTATTTCCACATTCAAGGAAAAAAGGGTTGGCTTTGTGGTTAAAGCAGAACGCTCTCCGACTGCAAAGGTAAAAGTAGCCATGGCTATGCAACAGCCGAGTGCTTCATGGTCTGGGCCTCATGCTGTAGCAGATAGGTAGGTACACAGATGAAAATTCAGGCAAAATCTGCCTTGTGTGACTGTGAAGCATCAGCCACGAGACAACATCATGAACACTTCTGAAAGAGGGGAATAAAGCCCCTCGCCAAATGGTTATGCTCCTTTTTTGTTATACATGCTTTTAACTTCAACAGCTAAATGACATACTGGCTCACAGCTGCTTTCTTTAAAGTTTCATTGATTTTACTCTATTGGGAGTTTATAATGAATACCAGACCTCATATCCGTAATATTTTCTATGGAGACAGGCAGAAGGAAAACATTTAAAACAAGGCAAGCTTTCTTTAAGAGTTGGGGGGGAGGGAATCCCCCTCAAGCATTAATATCCCCCTGCTGCCTCACCAGATTAAAAAGGAGACACATAAAAGTTTTAAATATCTTTCTTCTTTTTTTTTGTTTGGTTTTTTGTTGTTGTTGTTGTTGTTTTTGTTTGTTTGTTTGTTTTGTTATGGAACCCACTGAACTAAGAACAAATATTTTGGGCTTTGGACATTTAAAAAAGATAATTCATATTTTGTGGGTTTGAAAATTTCATAGGAGACTGCAACATGTCTGGAGAATTTGTTTCCTCTGATGTAAGAACATGGCTGCATGTTGCTCTGGCAAAGAAAGCAGCTGTCTCTGCCAGTTTCTGGAAGCAGAGGATCACCCTGAGCAGCCAGAGAGATCTCTCTTCCCAATGGCCTTTAGATCCCACAAACAAATTCAGTGGCCTCTCACTGAAGAAATCAGCAGGGTTTTGCTTGACAAAAAAAAACAAAAAAAATGCACATCCCACCATCAAGTCTTCTGCCAAGGAGTTCCTGGCTCCAGTGAGGTGAGCAGGTTAGGAAGGGTTCGCGATTCTCTGCAGATGCCGCGGGAGGTCGGGATGTCAGGAGGCCCTGCTGCCATTCCATTCACAGCAGAACAGATGCTGTTTGAGACCAAAGCTGCCGCTAGTTCAGGTTTTGTCATCTTGAGGGTCTGTTCTGGCTTTAGGTGTCCTGGCAGTCGTGTTTTCCCTCTCGTTTTCAACTCACTATTGCTGGCACCACTGAAGCCATCTGAGCATGCTAACAGAGACGTATTTTAGTNCACCCATCCTTGAGAACCCGTATCCAGCCTGTGAGTGCCATCCCCCGAGTTCTGCGGCTCTTGGGTGGCAGCATAAGTGGCCACTTTTGACGTGGTCCCACTAAGATGCTGACACCTCCTCTGTGCACTGAAGGAGACCACCCCGAGCTGGGGCAGGCGGGCGCTAGGTGGGGGTGTGGGACTGCCGGGGTGGCTTTGGCANAACGCTCGCAAGGCCCCGTTCTTAGGCAAGCGTTTGACATTTCATAAAGTGATCACACTGCACAGTAAAACCAGTCACCTTCCCGGCTTCCCCTAACCCTGCCACAAGGCTTCTCTAGTATCTAATGCATGGTGGTGATGCTAGTTTCTACCCTGATGTCCATCATGGCTAGTTTAGACCTGTTTATCCCTGTGCCAGCACTCTTGTTGCTAAAGTAGTTTTGTTGTGANTTGTTAAAATATTTTTTTTTTTTTTTTTTTTTTTTTTTTTTTTGCAAGACAGCTATTATTTTGACCTTAAATACAAATAACCTCCTCTTTATTCCCTCCAAAAATAATTTCTTTGGTTAGTGGAATGCATCTTCATTTTCAACTCCTAATCAATGTTCTAGTTGCCAGAGGATATACATGAAACTGGGAAAGCGTGTGGGGAGAGACACCCATCCTTGAGAACCCGTATCCAGCCTGTGAGTGCCATCCCCCGAGTTCTGCGGCTCTTGGGTGGCAGCATAAGTGGCCACTTTTGACGTGGTCCCACTAAGATGCTGACACCTCCTCTGTGCACTGAAGGAGACCACCCCGAGCTGGGGCAGGCGGGCGCTAGGTGGGGGTGTGGGACTGCCGGGGTGGCTTTGGCAAGAGCTGACCCAGGGAGGGGACAGCGCTGGTAAAACTGGAGACGGTCCTCCACAGGTTTTAGGTCAGATAAAGGAGATACTCATGACATTAGACTAAAGTGAGCTGGGTGGCAGAGCAGCATCAACCCCACACCCCAAAAAATCACGTTTGGTTTGCAGCAGGTCACCCCCAGCACTGCTGGAAGGAGACTGGAAAGGCTGCTTTCGCTTCAGCCCATGTACATCCCTCCTTGCCACCATGGCTTGGGGGTCAGTGATATGACATTGCTGGGTTTGTGCTCCTGTGGGAAAAGTAAAGTTGTGATGGTGATTAGCATCCTCAAAAACCAACAGAAAAATCCCTGGTATAAAATGCTGCAGATGGCTTCATACAAATGCAGAACAGGGGAAGAAACAAACATTGAATTCCCCTGGATCTCTCATAACTATTTATCTTGCAATCGGCAGAGACAAAAGGTATTAATCCTTGGTTCTTAACTCACTGGGATCAAGAGCAGACCAACAACTGATAAAACAACCAGCACAGCAACACACTTCATTCCCTATCACACTAGTAAGCAAGAAAGCCCAATTCCTTCACTTTGGAGGTATCCCAGCACCATGTGCCCCTGCATCCAGAACCCTCCAATGCTCCATTCACTTGCTGTTTTACCACCTAGTTCCAAAATTCCTAATTTTGCAGCCAGAATTCAACAAAGAAGAAAGCTGACCCTCGGACATGACTCTGCCAGAGTCCCCACTGACCTGCCTTAGACTGGGAACAGCAGGGCCTCCATTTGATTCCCTGGGGCACAGCCCTGACTAGTTCACCTCAAACTCATTAGCTACAAGGCAGAGTAAGAAGACAGTTGCAGGCATTGCCCTTGGCTTTATACTTCCATGATGAGGAGAATTAATCTCTCGGAATTACCATTTCACTGGTTCCCTTTGGGCACAGCCTATGCTGGGATAAAGGGATCACCCCGTGGGTTGACACTGGATCACTACATACAGGAGAAAGAGGAGCTCACAGTTAAAGCAGAGGTCTGGAAGAACACAGGCTGAACATGTCATTAAGCGCAGTTGTTTCCTTCCCCACCTGCAACACAGCCTCTGCTATGACTTGGAGATGGTTACTTCAGTTTTCTGTGCTTTGTTTCCAGCCCCCAGTGTAAGCAGGGAGTACGTGGGCCTTCCCACCCACTGACATTCCATGGAGATAAATTGCCACTTATTTGTAATGCTGGTGAAAAAGCACTAGAGAAGCATAAGAGAAATACTGAACAGTTTCAGTAGCAAATCAGCTATTTTAAAGCTTCCTGGAGGAAGCAGTTATTTGGACCCAGGTTATGTTTAAGAAGGAAGACACAGCCTGCAGGATGGTAACAACTTTGCCTGCAGGGCTGAACCCAGGATCATAAACCTCTTGGAAACAGCCCTTACAGGGATATTTCTGCCATCCTCTACAGGTGGCTCATAGAGATGCAAGAAAGTTGTTTGTGCAAGACTGCTGTCCTGTCCCACCCATGGGGAGCCTCACACTGCCCTACAGCACCCAGGAACAGGAGCATGAGGTGGGAAACCCAGCGCTGTTGCCCCTTGGGTGCCAGGCTTCTGCTTCTGCCTTCCATCAGGATTGTCCAAGAGGGATTTGCTGCCTGAATTTTCTTCCCCAGGAAAACTCTGCCACTCCCAAACCTTGCCTTTGGTCTCCTCAACATGAGGAGACTTTAGACTTGGGGTTAGGGATATACATTATATAGTTTCTACATCTGGATAATACATTAGTCCTTTGTAAGGGAGGGCCTGTCAGATGGGCACAGCTGGTGCAGAAGAAAATCCAGCTGTGTGCCAGCTGCAACCAGCAGCTCTGCCCAGCCCACTGAACAGCATCCCCAGATCCCGTTGACCTGTAAGGAAGGACATGCACCACCACTGCCAGCTGTCCAGCTCTCAGCAGCTCCAGACCTGCAGGGAGGTGGCAGCCCCTGGCGCAGGGGCAGGCACAAGTCTACCTACATGCACACATTGTCGGACAGCAGTGGCACAGGGAGGGACACCTACCTGCTGCTGAGGCCTCCTTGCTGCTCTCAGATATCCTGAGCACACTTTCAGCCCACTATGGCTCCCTCCTCCTTCCCTGAGAGCATCACTCCTGCACCCAGCAGAACCTGACTGGGGCTGCTGGGTGCTGTGGTTTGGCACATGGGGGCGAAAAGAGCCTATCTGCCCCACGAAGTGGGTCCCTTGGCCACACCTGGGATCCACGGGCCTAGAAGATAAACCCCACTTGCCAGGCAGAGCTGCTGAACACAGTGTGGTCTCAAACACCATCCCCTAAAATAGCTACAAGGAGACTGGAGCAGCATGCCTGGAGATGCAGACAAGGAGACAAGGGTGTTTGTGGCACTGAACACCAGTGTGTTAGCACCAGTCTGTGCCCTCTGCCCCAAAACCTAGGTTTTTTTTTCTCATAGATGTAACATGAAAAGCCTGAGCTGTGTCCCACAGACCCACCATGATCTCAGCCCAGGCCAGATGACAGCTGCCAAAAGATAACCACCTTATGACAAGGTACCCTCTGATTTCCTTAGCTCTGCTGTGTCACAGCCCGTGGCTCATGGAAGGTTAAAGGGAGGAATTTGCTGGTAAACATCATCTTTCTGCAAAAAGGAACAGATAGAATCAGAAAGTCCATTTTGTGCATTTGTCCATCCCCTCCCCTGCACCCCAGAATGCCGCATTGGTGCCAAAAAAAGACCACTGCCATTTTGCCAAGTACCACAGCCAGTGAGAGACAGGGGCTGGCAGAGCATCCCAGCCAGACCCTGCTCTCTTCTCCAGCACCAGCACTCGCGAGGGACTCTCTGCATGGCCCTGGTAGGCGAGGAGGAGCGTGAACATGCTTTGTGACACACAAGGATTGTTGGCACATAGCCAGCTGGCATTCTTCTGCTTTCAGGAAGGGGAATCTGCATTTTGTGACTCCCTTCAAAACAAGTCAGAGGCTGGGGGAGCTGTTGATGCAGGGGAGGTTTCTGACAGGGACAAAACTCCATTCCACCAAGGGACAATGCAATAGCACAACCCCACTGCAAGGTTCCCAGGGCGCTGTGGCACGCAGCAGCCAGGGCTGTTGAGGAAGGGTGCTGGACACTCTTGGGCCTGGTACCGAGTTGAAGTGCTTGGCTGTAACTGGGCTGGGGTGCCCATGGCTCTGTGTTCCTGGAAACCCGACACGTACAGAATATCCTGTCTGGGAGCCGGGCAGGATAGCGTGCTGGCTGACAGGATGCCTGGCAAAGGCAGCAGCCCTTCTGCCCCCTTTCCTGAGCAAGTTTCTCAAAGCAGCTTTGTGGCAGGGTCAACATCTTTGTGGTGAGGCTGTTTTTCTGGAAGCGGAGGTGTTCCTACGTGCCCTGGCCTTTCTGCTCTTCAGCCCAAGGACCAACTGTTAAAGGAGGATTTCCCAGACCACCCACCTCAGGCTGTCTTCCCTTTGGCTTGGCTCCCACAACCATTTCTCACTGCAGGCACAAACCAGAGGTGACAAATTATTTCCAGTGGCTCTAATAGATAAGACCTGCAGAATAAGAAGGGCACATTCCTGGCTGCCAGAACTGCTGTGTCAAGGAGACCAGAGCCCAGTGAAAAATAGTAATAATTTAAAAGCACTTCCTGGAGGCCACCAACTCCATGTGCCAACTGTCTGCTACAGGAGGGCAGCCACAGGCTACAGAGCTCCAGTTTCACAGTGGCAAAACCACAGTAAGATCAGCTTGCTGTGTAGGAATAATTTAAGCAATAAATGGAAATAGGAAAAAGGTAGATGTCACCCCCACTTTTCTCTTTAACCCCCCTGTTCCTCCCCAGGGGATAAGAATCATGTGTGTACATATGAAAATCTCCTGACATCTTTAAAGGACTTCACTTTGAACAAGTTGGCCAAAAGGATCCTCCTTCCCTTTCCTATTACACTACCAGTAGATATCCTTAAAAGAAAGGAACGCTCACTAGTACACTTGCCTCAAAGGGCAGTGTTACCTTAGGTCCTCAAAGCACAGCTACCGAAAAGGGAAGAGCAGAGCTTTCACCCATCCTCCCCTCTGCACTCAGACCTGCACTGTCTACACCCACCTATCTGGAAGATCTCTCCAACGTATCCTATGCTGTCCTGCTACTCGCTTTAAATAGGTATTTTGCCAGTGAGAAATATCTTCCCTTCAAAAATAACATTCTCTTCCTATGTATACTGTTCTCCTTATCTAGTCTCCAAGATTTAATTAAGCATTGTCATGGGTTAGGATCAGGGCAGCCCCTCAGACCTATAACAGGCGCTCTCTGTTAACCCCCCTCCCTCCCCAAAGGGGAAGAGAAAGGGAACAAGGGAGAGACACTTATCAATTAGTAAGGGAAACTAGAGCAGCTTTAATGAAAATTAAAATAATATTAAAATGAAATATATACAAGAACAGTTCCAAACCCAACCACTCCTGCTGGTAATTACATCACCATCACCACTGATGCTGTGGAGCAGGCACTGGGGGGTCCCAGACTGGGCCCAGAGGCAGACGGGAGCTGTGTTCAGGAACACACAGATCAGGATCGAAGGCAGAATGGACAGAGTCCTCCTTGCATGCCGGCTGAGCAGGAAACCAGAAGAGGACAAGCTGAGTAAAGCTGTCAAAGCAGGCCAAAACCCTCATGATCCCTCAGCTTTATACTGATTATGACATATATAGAATGGAATCCTTCATTGGTTTGTTTGGATCACCTGTCCTGGCCACTCCTCCCTGCAGGTGCAGCTTTTTACTTTCTGTACCCCCAAGTGTGGTACAGAAGACCGAGCAGTGGCCTTGGTCTGGACACCAACCCGTGGTTCTAACTCCAACCATGGGGTGTTACCACTGCTAGAAGCAGACACTGCCTGTGAAAACAGGCTGCTAACTACAGAGTGTGCAGTTAGTGAGAAGAACTGAACTGAAAAGTAAAATCTCTGTTCTCACTCAAACCAGGACAGGTGCTTAAGATTCATCCCTTCTTCCTTTTTGAAGTCCTCTCATGCCATACATGATATCTCTAAACCGTTCTCCCTCTCCCCTTTCCCATCATTAACAGCTTGGCCAGTCTTCCCTAACTTACTGTTCCCAAGGGCCCCACCAATGGATGGGGACACCACAGCAGCTATCAGCTAATTGGTGCTGTAGGCATTAATGGAGGTTCCAAGCCAGGCAAGCAGGGGGCTCTAAGAAACCTGTGCAACAGTTGCTTCAAAGACTCCCAAAAATGCATCTTCTCCCCTTATATCAAATCCAGACCCGACCTTACTCCTTCTTTGAGGCACCCCCTGCCGCTTTCGCCCAGCCCATGTCTCCCGGCACACCCAGCCCCTCTTGCTTCACTGCCTTCTTTTTCTCATGCGCAGACCCAGCAGGCACAGGTCCTACTGCTGCTGTGGGAGAGGCAAGCAACTGTCCTCCTCCCAGCTCACATCCACCACTGACTGATCATTGCTGCTCACTCCCAAGTTACTTAAATGGGACAGACTGAGCCTTACTTGGGGGAGCAAAGGAAGGAACAGGGCACCTGTGGGGGTCTTTCCACATCACATTAGTAAATTGCTATGTGTGCACATGGTGCTATTGAAAGCAAAGGCAAATACCTTGTCCCACTTCATGTGACAAATCTCCATGTTAGATCAGGAAACTTCTTAAGCAGACTGAGAAGAACCTGCTAAAAAAACCTGCCATGAATGTCAGCCAAGACAACATGTCCAGGTGGCACTCAAGAGATTACAGCCCTTGCACCAACCTGTCCCCATTTCTCCCTCATTTACTTGCAGGCACACCGAGAGTGGCCATTCCTTCTGACAGTGGGGGGGGGGGTTTGGAAACAGATCATCCCTCTAAGGCTGCACCAACTCTGTACCTCCTTGTCCAAGCCATTTAGGCATCCACAGCTTCAGCTTCATCCTGATCTTCGCAGGCACTGCACTACTGCAGTGTGTTCACTAAGGATTGGCTAGATTTCCAGTCCACAAGGCCCAAGCAGTTGAAAAGAAAAACAACCAGGAGATTATAGCTTCACTTCAAAAGAATTATTTTTTTTAATTTAGAAATGCAGTTATATACATAGAACAATTAAATTAAACTTTGTACAAATATTAAAATACTATCTTCACACCCACTGCAATGTACAGGATACCAGAAAATATATATAAAATAAAGCAAAATAAACCCAATTGAATGACATCCTGCACAGCATCAATTATGGTTTGTTTTTAAATCCCACATATATATGGAGTACCATTCTGCAAATAATTCCATAGTGGTGCAATTCAGATAAAAATAAAAACACATATGGGAAAGAAGAAAAGATTAATGCACAAAGGCAATCAAGCTCCCCTCGCATTTGCATCGGCTACTACCAGCAGTCTACCCACCACATCAGAGGACATCTGCTTCACAGGCAGCTTCACTTTGTTTTCTTTTGGAAGAAAGCAAATCGGAGAATTGGAACTAAAACATTTTCCAGCACAGCCGAGTTGCCTCTGTCCTGGCTCACTCGAGGGCAAAAGCACATCCTATGCAAAGCACATGCTGAGCATCAGTAGAACCCATTCTGGTGGGTACCTATATCTGTGCAACATCTGCAGATGGTCGAGTTCAGGAGCAGTGCTGAGCACAGGGCCCTGAAGAGACGTGTGGGAAGTGGTGTGCTCTGTCCTGGTGTGGAAGGGCAGGAGGAAGGGATGAAGGACTGGAAAAAAAGAGAAGCTTATTTCCTGTATAAAAATATGCTTTAAAATGAAGCCTGCTCTAGGAAACTCCTTTGCAATTTCAAAGCCTATCAGAGAATAAATGTTTTCAAAGGCAGTTCTTCCACAAGCCATGGTTTTCACAGAGAGCAAGTTCAATCTGCAGTTCTCTGGTAAGGACTGAAGGGTGAGGATGTGGTAAAGCAGGATATGCAAAGTGGACATGATTTATTGCATTTATATGCAGAAACCAGAAAGTTAAATTGATTTAATTAGTTGTCTGGACAGAGTAATAAGGCAGATTATTTTTTTAAACAGCTAGCAGAACAGTAAACCCAGGTTTTACAAATATGTTCTAAAATGGTCAGCAAGGAAATCTCAGTACGTCCAACCAGTTGTACATTAGTATTTTCTGTAAATAGCAAGCCTGCTGGTTTCTGCTAAATGATCTAAACAAAGCACAAGCTTCCTTACAGCCCCACCATGAAAGCATTAGCTCAGCAGCCTGCAGCAAACCTCTTTTTACAGTCACAGCTCTTCCCTATCCTGCTCCTTCTGTTCCCTTTCCTGTGCTGCAAGCGACTTGATCATTCCATGCTACTTCCAATGGCTGAGCCTGCTGTTCTCTTAGCCTCACTCCTCAGTGTGGACCCAAGTCAACCACCTCTGGGAGCATCTGAGGATGTTTCCTCCCAGAACACATGGTACAAATTTCTGCCTAACACACCTGACTTCTCCATGTGCTGAAAGGTCAAATAAAGGCTTCAGATGCACTAAACAATTGACTACACCAGAGCTGAAAGGCGAAGGAGCAAGCTCAGGGACACATCCAAGGGGTGGGTGAACAAGCAGCATGCTTGCTGAGTAAGCATTCTTCTATACAGCCAGTTCCCTGGTGGTTAAGAAAAAAGATAAAAATGCATTAACTCACTCTCCCTCACAAACTCAAGCAGCACCTCTGCAGGCTCACATGCTGCAGCATGTCTCTCCTCCCGACTCCATTTTACCTCTTCTTCAGCTGATGATGGGAGAAATGCAAGCTATTTAGAATCAGAACACACAAACCCATCTCTCTCTCCAACACTGCTGACCTCGTCAAGGTGGCAGGAGGCTCTGACACAATCCAGACTGGCTCAACCTTTGACCTGAGCGTCATGATGCAGATTGACAGGAGACTGCCCTGCTTCCCCATGGGTTACTGTGAGCTTCACTTTCTGGTTCTCTCAGGCTGCTCCAGTTCTGCAATACTTGGCCTGTAAATACTGTAGTAGGTAGTATTTTATTTTTTTAAACTATGCAACTGAAAGGGAGCAAAGAAGTTCTTCTATTGCACATAATATTCTGGATTTCTGAAATGCCCGTTTTTTAACAACCTGTCAGACCCCCAATACAGAATAAACCTTTAAAATAAGTGTTATTTTATTTTTCCAATGGAATTAAATAACCTTAATGTTCTTGAATATCACAGGATCCAGCATGTATGACAGAGCATGAAATTATTATGTCAGGAGTGTTAAATAAGGAAAAAATGAAAAATGCCTCCCTTTTGAATCCTTTTGCCAGACAGAGGTGAGGAAAAAAAAGGTAAAGGCCCCATCGGGAAAAAAAAAAAGGAGGGGGGAAAAAAAAGTAGAGAAAAAAAAAAGGACATAATGTGTTATACCTTGCAAGGCTGAGCTCCCATGGTCCCCATCCACCAGGCTGAGATCCAGGCTGATTTACCTGTGGCCACAGCCAAAGAGGACACACTCTTTGCTCAGAGGTGAAGGATGCCCCTGAGATAGAGCAGAGCTCACAAGTGAGGAATATTTAAGCCTCAGCCCTTGCTCACGTAAGTAAAGACAAGACTCTGTCATTTAGTTTTTCTTAACTCTCTGCCTAAAATGCTTTCCAATTCTTCAGACTCTGCAGAATTAAAAAGGAATGAGTAACAATAATCCATCAAGTCTGGCTTTGCTCTTCCCCCTTGAAACAAATTGTCAACCAGAGATCTCTCGGGTTTTCCCTACCTCATTTTATAGGAAAATAAACTGTAAAGAGGAGGAGGATGTGGGCAAGAAGAATGTGATACCCCCGGACTCTTTTCCATGTTCTGGCTTGCAGAGGTCCTTAAGGCCTGTTCCCACAAGTGTTGCTTCGGGGAATGGGCTTTTCTGCAAATGCTGGGAGCATGGGAGCATCAGCTAGTGTTACCAGCTAGCATAGCAGGGTCTGGCCTAGGAGCTGCTGGTTTACCCTCAGCAAGCCAACAGAAGCTGCCTGTTTATGCCTGATCACAAGATCTACACTTGCGTATTTCCCTCCACCTCCACATTTCCCCCCTCCTTAGTAAAGCCGTTTCCCACAATTCTATAAATGAAACAAAATTAAAGCACCCTTCTGTGCAGCTTGCTTCCTCCTCTTCCCCACCCAAACTGGCAGCTGTTTGCTTTACAACAGCAGAGAGAGGAGGCAGGACCACAAGGTATATGCTTTCTACTGGTGGAGCAGTTACTTGTCCAGGGCAAGGGGTCCAGGCTAGCTAGGTAGCAGCAAAGAAGTCACACAGTCTCCCTCCACCCTCCCTTACCACTACACTCACATGATCCCTCCCCTCTGCCCTAATAAGCCAATGAATGAGAAAACATGCTCGAGCTTAGACCATTTCCAAGGTAGGAGTAAAAAAAAACCAACCTAAATCCAACATTTCCGTATTTATTTTCTAAAATTCCAATAGCAGATCTGTAAACATTTGCCCTCTACAGCGCCTGAAGCTGAGCCACGGGTCCCCACTGTAAAATGACACGGGATTTTCACCATCCAAACTGAACAAAAATTACCCAAACCACCTAAAGGAGATTTATCAAATCCCTGTGTTAATGCAAGGTAATATGAGTAACAGGGAAGGAAGTTTAAACCACTGTATTTTTAAATCAATAACATCCCTCTAAAACAAGGATAGGGAAAATAGGATTCTTCCATCCAGAGGCACATGCTGTCCAAGTGTCCTGGGGTTTAACAGCTCATCAGGAACAGGAGCAGCGGGTACAGGCTGGATACGATGGCCCATTCCCATTGCCAGGAACTGGAGCTAAGCTAGAGTGATTTTACATATAAAGATGTTGTGTCGCTTGCTACCAAGCGCTGTGACGGTATGTTCCTGGAGCAACAAGGATGAAGATGGTGAGGATCATAAACTAAAAGCAAAGCAGCAAAGACAGCAGCCCTATTTTTCTGTACATTACCACATGATCTGTAAGGCCATAACATTTTGCTCCTTCAACTCAAAAATTTAGCAGCTTCTCACAGGACAAATCCTTCCCTGGTTACTTCAAGACAGCTACGACAAGGTACATGCACCTAAGAAGCCTACTCTTCTTGCTGAAACCAATCCCAAGGAACAGCAGCCAGACCTCTCCAGTGAGGAGCCTTACAACCACCATGTTTGTGTGACTGGATCACCTACCCTAAATGATTGTGGCTTCCTGCAAGAGACCGTTAACAGCAACCAGGATAGTCTGACCTGCTGTAGATAACAGGGGGGGCAGAGATAGACATACTTTTGGATTTTCTTTTCCGTGTTACCAGAACTCTTGAAACAATCTTTGAAACTTAGGTTCAGGAATAACCTATGGTGTCCTCTGGCACTGCTGTCAATATAGCCAACCTTCCCTCAGAGCAACAGGCAACTATTTTGATTTTGGGAGAGACTTCATAAATGCTGCTTACCCCCAGCCACAAGGAAGAAGGCCTTCTTGTTGGGCCCACTGAAGCCCATTAGAGGGAAACAGCAGACTCTGGCTGTATGAAGCTAGGAAGATACAACACCTCTGAGATGGTAGTTACCCAGGATTCAAGTACCAAGGCACCCAGTGTGGCCAGAATTTGTGATTGCATCAGTGGCACTGGGCGTTCGTGATCTAGGGGAATTTTTCTTCCTGACATTTTCAAACACCTGAACCAGTTCCAGATTACATATCACAAGTGCTACCTCCGCCTGAAGATCAGACCAAAGGAACCTAAGCTTTACTGCAGAACCACGTTCATTGAAAAAGCTTTAAGGGACACAACTAAATTGGAAGAGCAGGGCCACAAATTTGGTTCCAGTCCTGAATGGGGCTAACTCATAGTTAATACAAGGTTGGTTAAAGTCACATCCTCCATGCTTTCTAGACCCTGTTAACCAGTGACTGTTCTCCAGGACTCTTCCTAGGACCCAACACCAGGAGCTGCTCTGGCACTAGACCAAAGCTGAAAGCATTATTTAGTTGTACAGTCCGAGTCCCAGCTTCTAGAAACACAGCATAATCAAGTGGGCTGCACAGGTGGAGATGGAAGGAGAAGACAAAAGTGATTTTCAGGAATGGACTCCTGCAGGGATGTTTTTTGAGAAGGGGGCAGGGGGCATTCCTACACATTGGACTTCTCAGCCTTCAGCGCTCTAGCAATTCTCAATGAACTGTTATTGCACAGCTAAGTTGTCACACAGCCCATCTCATTTGAGGTGCTTCCACACATCACAGGCTGCCCCTTAAGTGGGATCCCTCCCAAGCCCAGCTTCAGTCCCAGTGAGGCATTTTGTCCTGCCCTATCACAAAGAGGATGCTGGAAGAAGAGCCTATATAACATACATACGTATATATAAACTGTGTCTGCACCCAGTGAGCAAGCGGTTTTAGCCCCTGCTCTCTGGGCAGCAGAAGGGCTAGAGAGGTTGATAAGCTGCAGCAAGCCGGTGTGAGGAGGAGAAAGGCACAAGAAAAGAGCAGCTCTTCAGAGACTGCTGCCAAACATCTGGCTGGGGAAGAGGAGAGGAGAGCTCAAATCCACTCTGTTCCTTGAACCCCTGATGCTGATGGAATGGGGAAGCCAGCGCTGCACCAACTCCACTGGTGCACCCAGGAGGCAACCTGGCATCATCCTTTGGATCTTCAGCTGAGGGCGTCTCTGCTTGGAGGTATCCGGGGCACAGCTCGCGAGGATGGGGAAGGCTGCACAGAGTGCTTCTGTCCCAAAGGCAGGGGGAGAGGAGGAAGAAGAAATCCAAGAGGGAGAAGGCTAGGCAAACACAGCAGGCCTCATGCTTCCTTCAGTAAGGGAATATCTGAAAGGTGGGGAGAGAAAAAGAAAAAAAAATAGTCAGACTTCTGCTGTTCAACACACACCAGAACAACTACCAATGAAAGCAAGACAGGCTCACACAAACAAAAAAAGACACAGTGCAGAGGAAAAATTCTCTAACTTCCACACTGTGGACATTAAAGTTTCACCTTTGGATTTCTACAGTTCATGCACTTGAGGTTTAATGCCCATCCCAGGGCACACTGACATGTCCACCCTTTAGCAGAAATCCCCTTTAACTGTTTTTCCTGCAAGGGTTCTGCGTGGCATTATTACAGCTGTAGGGCTTGGACAACATGGAAAGGAGAAGTTCTACTATGAGCCATCTAGAAGCCAGTTATGCCTCTTGCCTAAGACACAGCGTTCTGTGCAGAAGGAACCTTCACTGCATCTTCACATCAGCTCTGGCATTGTGCAGTCACTCCCCTGAGGGCCGAGTGGAAGTGAAGAACACAAGATGCACCTGCTGTTTACAGACCCGCTTCTCTGCCCTGCATGGTAAGCTCAAGCATATCCCTTTTGGGTCTTCTCAGGTGCCAAGGCTGTGGCACTGTGCACACTGTGGCAGTAAGCTGCCTACCAGCAGTCTAAAAATGAAGAAGCCCAAACATCATGAAGGGTTTCTAACCCAAGCATATCCTCCCACTGCCACCAGCTTGCTTTCCACAAACTCAGCTATTTCACTGCATTAACACCATGATGCTGGAGGCTGGCACTTCTCTGCGAATCCTTTTGCAAAGGCCAAGTGAGCAGCAGAAACCCAGCAGTCATTCCAGACTGCCCTAGGCTCCCAGTCTGAGAGTGCCACGTGCTTCAGAAGGTGGCAATAAACACTGCTTGCACATCTCGTGTTGTGAAAGGATGTCACCAGTTGCAAAACATGCCATGGAGACTGGGACATCT
This sequence comes from Chloroceryle aenea, assembly GCA_013399075.1. NCBI lineage: Eukaryota > Metazoa > Chordata > Aves > Coraciiformes > Cerylidae > Chloroceryle > Chloroceryle aenea. The sequence continues at coordinate 297,779 of VWZY01004660.1, forward strand.
CTTTCCAAAAGCTCCTCTGGTGCCTGACATACATAGGAGCACTCCTTGCTCTTTTCATCCTAGGTAGTCAGCCGCAGAACCTACTCTTACAAGGGTCTCATTCAGGGCTCCTTGCCCAAGTCACGTACCATCTGTGTATTCCTCAGAGGAAGTGAGTGATAAAAGGCTCTGTATGTCACTGCTTTCTGAATCTTGGACCTCTTTGTGTACAGGTCTACTGCTAACCATGCCAGCTACCCAGGAAGAGGTGGCAGCCTGATGTACAAGAACAGTTTCAGAGCGCTGGGAGCCACTGGCTTCACACAGTCCAGAATGTCCGGGGGCTTCATCTTCTCTTTCAAAGCTATTACGAGTCCCTTGGTCCTGCTGCTGCATCTCTCTGGCTCCGTTCTGCCCAGCTCCCTCTGAGAGCACGATCTGCACTCGGGAGTCCGAGGGTGGAATGCAGTTCCCTGTGCTGCCATACACCGCTTCTTCATAGGATGGCAAGGCCACCTGGACACCATCCACCATGATAGAGACCTGATCTCCAGACACACCTTGGTCTCGCCTCAAACAAACAAACAAAGAGGGAGGAGGAGAAAAAAAAAAATCAAGTTAAGCATTTATATTTTTATATGCACGTTACCGAGATCTCCAGTAACCTCCCCCAGCAGAACTCCAACGCTCTCTGTTAACTTATTTAGGAGAGAACAGACAGGAACATGAATGGTGGTTTAAGAAGGTCAAGCAAGCGTAGCCTTGGAGCCCAACTGTGAATTGCCACAAATGTGAGCAGGGGCTGTAACTCGCAATGCCCAATGGATTTAGCAGCAAGACCTGAAAAGGTTACAGTGCTTCCCAGCTCACCCGACTCCATAGCTGAATCTGACAAAGATCATGACTCTGAGCTCCCTGCTGTCACAATCAGCAGATAGAAAAGATCTCTGACCACCGTTGATTTGAGCTTGTTATGCTGCTATATTCTGCAACATCCAGCACTGCCTGTTCTGCTACCTTTGCTACTGGCAAGATAACCTCTGGTGGGGCAGACAGCTCTTAAATGATGAATCACCTGGGCTCATGAGTCAGTCCTGGGAGTGAATTTTTCTTTTCCAGTGGTTTGAGCTTCTTCAGCAAAGGTCAGACTCAAGGGCCCCACCTCTTCAACCTCCCTACTGCTGGACAGCCATGTCTTTGCTCTTATTTAAGGAGTATTAGTAGCTGGTTTGGAAGAGATAGCCCACAGTGACCTTGCTGACCTCAGCTGGCAGCAGTGTTACAGCTGGTCCCCCTCTCATCCACCACTGCAGGCCAGGAGGGTTCTCCTCCAACAGCAGGGAAAGCTGGTAGATTTGCATGTGTATCTAATCAGCAGTACTGCCTGAATTCCTGTCCATAGCATCTCACAGACTAGGGGAGAGGAGTGTGTGTGTATATACACACATGAACACACACACACTTTGGTAGCTATTCAAGCCTAGAAGAGGCAGTGGTTTGATCTATAGCCAGGCTAGTAGGGACCATAACTTTTCACATTCAAAGCCAAGGAAAAAGAGGAGGGAACCCACTCATCAGATGACATGGTAGAATGTAAACTGCACCTTGGTACGGGAGACCACCAGCTCAGACTGCTGCTGGACCATGGGGCAGAGGTGCCACTGAGGTGATTAAAACATGAGTAGAGAAGCAAGGAGGTAAGATGCTCCAAAATGAAGGACTAAACCAAGTCCTTTAATGGGTTTCTGATGCAAAGAAAGAGAATGCCTCTGAGCCCCTCCAAACCCCAGCTACACTTACCTGCTGTGATGGAATGACTTCAGCTTTGGCTGCAGCAAAACAAACAGCACAACCAAGAGCAGGATGAGGGCAACAGAACTTGCAGTGGAGGCCACTATGGACAGTGTGGGTACTCCAATTGTTTGAGGAGAGTCCTTTTCTACAAAACCAAGAAGAACACAAGGTAAAATGATCCACACCCCCTCCCTTAAACTGCTATCATAAGAACCTCCACATTGCTATTCTCCAGAGTTGTACTTGGGTGCAGATGTGAGAAGCCCATTTCCCATACAGTCGTGGCACACTGGATCTTTCTTACAGATGACAGTTCAGAGCTCAGGCTGACACCTCTCCATCAGCTGTAAAGGGAATCTAAACCAAAACATGCTGTACAAGGGTCCTTTGGGAAAACACAAGGCAAACAGAAAAGCAGTGCAAGCAGGCCATGGGAACTGATAGATGGCACTACAGGTCATGTTAGATATAAGTCTGGATGACCAAGAGCTAAAAAAAAAAAAAGTATCCCGATGTCACCAACAAGGTCCATAATTGTCTAGCACAATAAGCAGGATATTTTTTAGGCCAAATAATAGGAAAAGTTCCAAATAATGTTTTTTCTTAGCTAATGGAACAGCCTTTCGAAGGAAGGAGTGGAAGTCTCCTGGCTGGATATAGTTAAGATGCAGCAAGTATACAATTTCTCTCTCACACACACATACATATATGCCAGGGAACAGAGAAGGAAGGCAAATGTTACTTCAGGATGCTGAATTTTCAGTGCTAGATACATGTGCCTTGTTCATACTATTCCTTCCCACCCTTCCTCAGCTGTGCAGCGTGATTGTATGGGAACCAGTTTGGCTTTTAAAGGTCCCTTGAAAGACAAGAATAAATTGGGAGTGGAGAGAACAGCCAGGAGGTGGTATTGCTGAGCACTGAGTATCATGCCTAGAATGCTATACCAGTCCTTCCACCTCCGCAGAGCAAATAACTATCTGTATATGTGTTGCCTTTGTCCCTACTTTATGTTTTTGGTAGACATCTAAAGAAACCCATTTCTCCCCATTGAGAAACACCACCATGCATTTCATATTCAGGACATTCCCATGGAATTCCTCAATTCCTTTTTTGCTACATTCAACACACTTTGGGAGCACAGGTCTCCAGCTGCAGGGGGATGCAGGACATACATGCAGTAGGGATGAGGGGAAGAAGGGTGTGCAAACAGAAGAAAAAAGCTGGAGGACAACTGGTTTTAAGCCTACAGCCTGAAATCTATGCCCAAAACAGGCATGTAAGTTGGAAAGCCAGGTTGCGTTTTCTGCATCTTCTCTTGGGAGCCAAAACTATTAAAACTCATTTAAACTTGTTTTCCTGTAATTCTTCAGAAGTAGCTTGACCTCTCCCCAGGAAAAAAACAATGTCTGGTACATTTTGCCCTATGGCAAATAGGGTTGAGTAAGGTTTTCCATTTTCAATATTACTCGGTGCACCTTGAGTATGCTGACAGGGAAGAAGGTAGGCAAATCTACTCCAATATGGAGAAGCTAGGACCTTACCCATTACCAATCATTTTAAGACCTACTGTCTTTCTCTCTACAGTCTCCCAACTCTTCCTCTTTTTAGTTCTGTGAAGGAAGCCTGCTAGTTAAACCTCAGCCATCTCTGGCCTTGACCAGCCGTTTCAAAGTCCATGCTGTGAAAGCAGTAGCTTCTTCACTGGGTCAGACTTTTAAGGCCCCATATTTTTGGTAAGGCCACTGAAGCTTCAGGAAGTCTGAGGGATTTCTGCTCTCCACAACACAATCCCTTCAGTCTTGATGTCGACCAAGTGCCACCCATGCAGGAATGCCACCCAGGGAACACTACCTGCAATAGCACAGCTTTGCTCTCCAGCCTGGATGCATCAAGGGAAAGGTGAACCACTGTAGAAAGGAAGCTCATGATGAATTTGAAAGGCCTCTTCAGGATCTAGTTGCTGCCAGGTAAACTCCCACTTCCCTTCCTTATACATCACAGGAAGGGGCTATAGGAGTGGCTGTGACAGGGACACTGAGAAGACAGTGTCTTTGGGATAGGACAGGATGTTCCAGAGATCACAGGCGTGCATTGATAAAGAGCTTGAAGAAGGTGTTTTTCTGTTTCCTTCCAATTAAGCCAACACATTCTGCTTTATGGATTATGAGACTTAATTACAGATTGTGCATCTTGCTGACTCAAGCTGACAAAGCAGTAAAGACTTTATTAACAAGCCAAACTTGAAGAGGAGAGGGAATTCTCCCTTTATCAAGTATGCATGCTTTTAAAACCAGGAGAGCCATAAGCAAACTAAGAGCTGTATTATGAAGACTTCCCTGCAAGCCTTTTTACTTTCCTTCTTTGATGGAAGAATTCCTGTTCAGGTGGGAGAGAGCCATGAAACAGAAGTTGTCCACTTCGATTTGGAGAGAGGCAGAAATAATTTGTCAGCAATGTCCTTTCCCACTAGGACAGTGAAAAGCAGCACCACTGAGCTCTTGCCACAGGAGGCCAACAGTTACTTAACCCATTGGCGAGGAAGACGCGCTCTACCTACTCTCACACACGCACATGTGGTCAGACAGGCACACCACTGAGGGAGGGGTACTGTCAAACCCATCGGCAGAAAAAACAGACAGCACAGAAAATGCTTCAGTGAGGGCCTCTCCCATTTCTGGGATGAGAGCTGTCAAAATAAGAGGCTCCACATAAGTAACAAGTTGCCTCTTTCACGCTCCTTTCCATGGGTTGTATCCTTGCACTCTGAGCCCGAGTCTGATAGGCTGTTGCAGAAGAGATGTTTTTAATAAAAAGAGCTGGGACTGTGAGTCACATTTATGAGACTGCTGGAGCAATGAGAGGCACAGACTCAGTGTTTAAGGATCATCTGAAAAGCCTGTGCAAGGGCAATTCTGACTGTCCCACAGGCATCAAGGAGCACTCACCCGGGCTGAGCCTGCAGCTGACTTCCATGGCCGGATTCCACTCTCCATTCTTGCAGGTCAAGTATTTATAGTCTCCTTTCAGCATGTAGCCTTCGACACACAGGTACTCTATGACGCTGCCTGAAGTCAGAGGGTTGTTGCAGGGGCTTGGGTGGCATTTATAGCCTCCATTCTCAGGCTGTGGTGGTTGGGGACAATCTGGGGGGGAAAAAAAAAGGCAAAACAATAAAAAAAGAGTCATCATAGAGGATATCTCGGAAGAAGACCTGCGTTGTGCAATAAATATGGCACGTAGGCAGACTTCCACCTACAAGCACCCACTAAATTAAGAAACTACCAAAACAGAGAAGATGGCCTGTTGTTACACAGTGGCAGAGAACACTGCTCAGTTTCACTTCTGATATATCTCCTGTGATTTCTAAATACTGCTTGTTATCTCAGTAGTACAATCTAGTTGCCAGGCATCAAACTGGTGATATTTCTGAACAGTGACACAACAAGAGATCCCACATGAGAGGGGCCCAGAAAATCCTCAGTGCTATCTTTTCCCCACAGCTGTTTTCCTAGAGACTGGGGAGAGCCTAACAAACAGGCTTTCCTATTATCCTGATACGGAAAAAGCATGAAACCTCCTGCTGAAGCAAACTAAGAATGCACACACTCCACTACAGCACAGGTACAATGTCAAGGTACCGAGCTGCCCCATAAGGCACCTTGGAAGTCTGTAAGAGCACACTGATTTTAGCTGTGTAATACAGATGTACCACCAGCAGTATGGGAAATGGCTTTACTGCAGCAGGAGCAAACATTCTAACCTATTTTTAAAAAGGAATTAGTTATATTACAAAGACATTTCTGAAAACCTTCTGTTTACCTAAGCAAAGTCTGGAGTGCTGAAGGCACTTCACATTTCTCCTTGCATCTCCCCTGTCCCGACTGATGCATACAGACAACCCATGACAGAAATTTTCTTGTGGAATTTTCAATAGCCATTCAAATAAAAACAACAAACCAAGAATGAGGAAGCTGCACTGAAAACAGGATATTTGCATTGCTTAGAATTTCCTCTCCTCTGGTAAGTCACAGTGACCCTGCAGAACAGCCCCAACAGCCCCAGGGACACCACGTATCTGCCTGGCTGTAAGAGGAAGAAATTCACATTTTTCCCTTTAAATCCAAGTCAGCTTCCCAAACTTCACAAAAGAAAACAGAGATCCCTCGAGATATTTTGGGGCATGGAAAGCCAGCTCACCCACCCTATTCCATCACAGCACAGTGATCCAGGCCCACCCTTCCCCCTGAAGCGCGACTTCCACATTCTGCCTCACAAGGGTGCCACTTTCTGCAGGCCAAACTGCAAGATACAGCTGGGCAGAGTTCAAGTAACTGGATTTTGGACAAGATTTAACAAACAATAGAAAACTTCAGCAATTCATTCCACTGTGGAAAAATTTGCTACTCTGCTGCAGTGCAAGTGACCCTTGAACCTAACCACGTGTGTGAATGCATCATAGGCAGTGTCTCCTAAGTGCCAGTAAACCCCAAGATAAAGTGCTGAGCGAAGCCAAAACCCCTCTGGTATGAGTTCTGCCAGCTTTATAACCGCAATTCAATTTACTGTATTTCAATTTGCTAAATTGCAAGGAACCATTTGAGCATCAGAAATATTCTCAGCAGCTGAAAATCTACCTCTCTAGGCAATGGTAGAGAGCTGTGGGAAAAAGCTACTATTGCCACAGCAGCTGCCAAAACTCAGGACCAGAGAGAACTTTCCTAAGCCTCTTTATGCCACAGGAGGTACCTGGAACTGGCTCTCATTCCCTCTGTTCCTCCTTCTCCTTCATCATACCAACATATGGCCATTGTGCCAGGAGCCCTCTTGGACCAGGCAGTGGCTCACTCTTCAATTTCCCTTCTATCGTGAAGTGCCACTTACGCTGATGAGGTTTCTTGAGTTATGTGCAAAAAGCAGCCAGCCAACAAGAAACAAGTGCTCATTTACATTGCAGCAGTGCTCTCAAAGCCTTGGAAATACCACTGCACCAGTCACCTACAGAATCCCGCCTTGGCCTCCTCGCACAAGGGCTTCAGGAGATGCAAAGCTCTGCAACTGCAGATAGATTTTCTCCGCACCTCCACAGGCACTTGGCACACAAAAGGAGAGTGGCAGCTGATAAGTGTGTTCAGTCAGTAGTCTCTGATTTGTCCTCTTCACTCAGGGAAGAGATTGCAGAATTAGTCACTTCCCTAGTCTCTTTCCCCCACCTCCGTAGGTCATTTGTCATCACAGTACCCAACAGCATCACAAGTATTTTGAAAATGTCACCTTCACTGCGACAGAACAGCACACTTTATATGGTGGGGAAATAAATTAAAAATATCTGTATCAGGCAGCCAGAACACCAATACCCTCCACCCTCAATCTGACTAAGCATCTCTAGGAAACTCAAGCTCCCCTGGGAGACCACCTGAACTGTCCTTTGCAAGGCAGCCTCAGTGGAACTCAGCATCTCAGAGCCGACTGCTTCAGAAGGTGGCTACTAGACAGTATAAATGATTTTCAGGATTGCTGGAGATGGCCCAAGCAAGGGTTGGGTGGGTACAATGATGGACTGGTGCTGACTGGAAAAAAATGAGGAACTCAAACACCTCTGCTCCCTGCTGGACCAGCTCCCTTTCCATGGCATCTCTGACAGAGCTCAGCACCTGTGCAAACCAGGGCCCAGCCCAGGGTAGCACAGGCCTGGGACAGACAGCACAGCTTTCCACTACAGCGACCTGTTCCTGGGTTCTCAGCTTTGCTCCATAATCACTTACTTCAGTTGAAAAAGGGGGAGCCCGATTCTGTACAATCCTTTATCTCATGAAACAGCAGCAAAGCTTCTGCCCCAAGACCGCAGCACCGGCATACCCACGGCAATACAGATCCAGGCACAGATGCCCACTTACCACTTTTGACAGAATAAACCACTGACAGACCCAGGGGTGAAAAGAGCCGGGTTCCAACTGCTGCCAAACTGCGTGTCCAGAGCAGCCCACTCCCGGCTACGCTTTGTAACCAAAAGGCAGAGAGAGAGGCATGGGAAGCGCTGCCTGCATGAACTCCTTCTGACATTCCAGAGCGTGGCTGTCTCGTGATGGTTCTGTACTGGCTTTGGGAGCAGCCTGACCCAGCTCATCTTCCAGCTCAGGCTTCCCAGTTTGCTGTTTGCATGACCCAGCCCCAGGCTAGAGCACTGCTATCTGGATATTACTTTGGCACACTGATGATTTTTGAGGCACATGAACTAACACACAGAGGAGGGATTTTCAGCATTTCAGCCCCAGTTAAAACTGGGCAGATTTCAAGGGACACAGCAAAACCATGACCTCCAAATTTACTCCTTCCACTTTTCAAAGGTATGAAGCACATTGTGGATACACTAAAGCTTCCCAAAAGGTTACAAAATTTCCTTTAAATTTGTGGCACACCAAGTACATCTATTTTAGCAATCAACCCCCTTCCCAATAGCAGCAGCCTAGAATCAAGGCACTGGATTAGATCTGAAATACAAAGAAACACACAGGACTTTCATCAATTTCTCCCTGAAATGCATGTTCTTGGAAGGATCCCAGAGCTTATGAGACATGTTAATACAAATGTTCACGCCAGGCAGGAAAGTGAGCCAAATTACAGAAGTTATCAGCTTCCTAGAGGGTTACCAACATCCTTGGCTCGTGGAACTAATCCCAGCATCTTGATTCATTGAGCTTTGAGGACACACAGAAACAGTGGTTTCTAAACATTGCAGCACTGCGTGCAAAGGAGGCAGAGCTCTACTCCCACAGGCCCCATACTGAAGTTTATGACATATCCTGAGAGAGCTGGTTCTCTGCCAGCATAACACTGTTGGACAACAGGAAGGAGATAACAACTGACAAGAGGTCCAAACATTTTGAACATTTCTGAACTCTGTTCAGAAGAAACTGTCATTTCCAGATTTACAGGCAGAAATAAAGTTATGCAGTAGAGTTTCTGCCAATGGCATTCCAAAATACTAAGTATTTAAGATATTGACAATTTGTTACACACAAACAAACAACAAAACAAAAACCCAACAAAAAACTAAGCCAGGATGCACCTCCACTCAGTTTCCTATCAAATAATGTTAAGTACCATACTTAAGCACAAAGGTTACTGAAGCTAGGGCAGGAACAGTTTTGACAAATTACAGTTGCTATTTATGAGTCAGGCCCAAATCCCAGCAACTTCAAGAGGAAGCTGGACTGAGCCTCAGGTAAATTCCTCACTGACTACACAAGTGCTCTAGCACATCTGACCTTCCTCAGAGCAGTGTCTTACATGTCACTGTGGAAGCATTTCAGAAGCAATCTGGGTAGATGACTACTGTCTCCACTGGATCCCCTGAACACGTGCCTTGTTCGGATATGTCAACACCATCCAGCCTTTCAGACATACAGCAACTTTTGTGGGATGTGAAGAATGGAAACAGAAGATCCTAGGCTCGGTACTGCTCTTCCCTCATCTACGAGATTTACTCCATTTAACTAATATTATTGAGACTCACAGAGGAAAAACATCCTACAAATAAAAAACACCTTCTCAATCTAAGATGATGAACATTCCCCTGGCTAGCCTGGTTAAACCTGTCCCAATTGTCTCATGCCAGCATGTCCTGACTGGTGAGCAAACATCTTTGTGAGCAGAACACTTAAGTACCCAGTTAAATTGTCCCAGTACCAGAGACCATACTATTTCCTTCATGCTGTTGCCCCTGGAGCCTCATCCTAACTTTCCTGTTGTACCTTGACTCCCGTACAGCAGGATTTTTGCAGAATAGCTTTAAAAAAAGATTAACTTGCTTAAAGTACATATTTTTGACACTTTTCCTATCTCCTATCACAAAGGAAGGTTCTCTACTGGTCACTGCCACTGACTTTGTTTATTTACTCTCTTGCAAGTCGTGCTCCAGAACATTCCATGGTGTCAAGTAGCATTTCTCGGTCCAAGTCTCCAGCTCTCCAAAACACCAGCACTTTGATTCTCCCAGCCAGGACTTGCCACTAGCCATTGAAACAACACATCTAGAAAAGCACCCAAAATAAACACAAGATACCCCATTACTTGTCCCTGCTATGGAGGCCTCCGATTTTCAGTTTGGATAATTTGTGCATGTGCATCACTTCAGTACAACAAAGGGAACTGCAAAAGCTATTACTAACTTCTGGCAAGGATTTCAAAATCCCCAAACTCTCTAAAACGCCCTTGAGAGTAATCCTCCCTCTCTATTCCCCTCTTCAGTGTGGGTCCTGCCACAGCTAAATGGGTGGTCTGAAACACCAGCTGCATCTGAAGCCTTCTGCAGAGACATTGTCTTTTCAGCATCTCAGACCCAAGGTTCAGGTTTAATTAACACCATGCTGAAAACAACAGAGCCAGGTTCACCATTTGTCTCCAGTTAGTGCCCTGAATGGGCTTGCAGAGATAGGACTGTTTTAACCAGTTTCTCTCTGTAAATCATACACAGGACTTCATTTTTTTTTTTTCCACACAATGCTTTTTCACAATAAAAATATGACAGCCTGCCACAGCCAGGCAGAGGGCTACAAGTGCAAGTCAGAGACCACCAGTAATGCTAGCTTTGGCTTCTAGAGGGTCTGGCAATTCTAGCAGAATGCTGCCCGTGGATCCCACTCAGGGGTGACACTACACATTAGTTTTGCCTTTGGAAGCAACAGAATTAATTTGCTAGCAAGAGCTCTGGCTGTATTTGCTAATAGGAGATGAGACCTTGTTTTGTCTCTCTGGAGAGTTCCTATCAGCAGGAACTACCCAACCCCTCCTCTAATCCCCTAGTTGTTTAATAATCCAGTAAGGAAACAATTTACCCCTCCCTTAGCCCAGTTCTTGGATCTCTTCTATTTATTGGATATACTCCCAACCTCTGTCACAGGTACTCAGAGAATCATAAATGTGACCCAACCAGATAATAGTGTCACCACTGCCCTTAGCCACAGCAGCAGGGTAACCAGATGGAAGATCACTTAACAGCTTCTTGAGCAACAAAGGTGACACATCAGCCTCCCAGTGCTGCAGACTACAGTGCCCCAGCTTACACCTAACAGAACACAGTCTCAGTTTTCATCCAAGTAAAATTGGTTTTGTTTTTTAAACGTAGGTTTTTTTCATCCTAGAGAAGTGGTTGTCTCAAACCCTCCCACATTTGCTAGGGTAGGGCAGATCCCTCAAACCCTACTATGTACCTAGTAGAGAAAAAAAATAGGAAAGTGGCACCAAAACTAAATGGCACATGAGCCTTTTTCAACAGCAAGCTCTTATTTTATAAAGCTTCCAGACTAGCAGACAGAAAATTCACCATCCAAGTCAGCTGCTTTTCTCCTGAGAACTTAACACCCTATGCTCTGCTGAGTCTGCGCTAAAGGCAGTTTGCTGTGAGAAAGAAAAAAGTATATACACACCTATTTGATTCCATAGGTAGCATACAGCTACCTGTGAGGCCCCTCTAACCCACGCCTCCTGCTGCATCACTCTGAGGATGAAGGAAAGACCAGCATGGCTGCAGTGACACTGTGACTGCAGAACAAAAAAAAAAATTCCACAAGCTCATATTTGGGTTAGGATTTTTTCCTGTTGAGCCAGCGCCTTCAGTAACACAGAACATTTCATTCTGCTCGAGGTGGAACTGGTGTTTGGCTCCAAGAGTCTTCTGCAGAGAGGGAGATGATGGGAGAGAAGACTAGCCAGATTCGCTTTCAGTGTGAAATCCACAGAAGCAACATCTTTGTCTTTTCTCTCTTCCCTTCTGCACACAAACCAGCCTACAGACAGCAGGAACCACTTTTGGGAACTCCACCCTTAGCAGCAGTTTAGTTTTACCAAGAAACAAGTTTCATACTCTTGTTAGACTAGCTATGTAAACTGAACTCCATCTTTTACCAAAACAAAACTACTTCCCAGGCAGCTGGTCTGCAGAGAAAAAGCACCTAGATGGGCTTTGATCACCACTAGTGCCTCTTGCCCACCCACACCTTCCTTCCTGTAGAGAAAGCAGGAGGATGCACTTCAGCAGTAGATACGCACAAGTCGAGATACAAAAGTAGTCATTTCCACCCACATGCTCCAGCAAGTCAGAGTGCCAGCTCCATTTCTGCTAAATACCTTCAGCTTTCCAAACACTGATGTTTGCCTGGATGAAATCAAAAGGTTTCAACACAGCACCTTCCCACTACACACCCTCTGCCCCTGCACTGTCCTCCCCAGTCCAAGCATTTGGATTAACACCAGTATCAGGCTAGGAAGTGGCTCATCAAGTATTCCACCGATGAATGTCACTGCTTGCAACAGCAGGTCTGTGGTGAACACGAAGAGCCTCGTGCTTTAGGCTGGGGTTTCTCTTGGCAGACTGGGTCCAAGAAGCACAGCAATGATGTGGTCTGGGAATCCTACCTGAGATTCCACCCTCCCCATCCTCCTCCCCCAACACCCAGCAACTTCGGGACATTTGGGTGGGACTTTTTTTTTAACCCACATCATTAAATTCCCATACAAATGTCTCCTGCAACCCTTGGAAAGCCTTCTCCCTAAAGGACAGGTGGGTCCTTCCCACTGGAGGTGAAGCACAGTTTGTTCCCCTTTCAGGTACACTGAGGTGTGAGTGGGGGTTTTGTGCTTATTGCCCACGAGTGTGCTAACCTGTGTGGATTAACTATACACATGCAGTAGCTGCAGAGAAAACATCTGAAAAGGGACCCAGACTGAAGCTATCCTCTGCCAGCTGGAAGTAGCTGGGAACTCAGCCTGTTTCTAGCCAGAGACAGCATTCACACTATAAAAGACAGATTACCAGATGTCCAGGTTTTCCACTGGTCTGTAATTTCTGGGGTGGAGATGGGGACTGGAACCAAGAGAACAGATTTTGAACCTTCTCCTTTTCAGCACTCTGTCTTTCTCTACCCCATGAGCAGATGGGTCATCTCCCAGAGGGACAAACTCGAGACAGCAGCTGCTGCCGGGGCCCAGTCACAACAGCTGAAGCTAAAGGACCTCTTTATATTTTACTTACAGGAGGCAGGAGTCAATAAAAGGCCTCCATTGTGAGCACACACATTTCTTACCGACCCTGCCCCTAAAATATTTTAAGCTTTCCTAAAAACACACTGCAAAACATAACCCTCTTTCGGGCTCTGTGTATTAAGCAGAGGCCAAAGTCCACTGAAAAATAAGATCTCTGTCTTTACTGGCTCCAGATGCTCTTACTCTCAAATCAATGACAGAAGAGCAAACTGAGCAGGGCTGGAGCTTTTATGAGGAAGTCACAGTTTCCCTAGCAAGGGCATACCCTGAAGAGGAGGCTTATTTTTCTTTATGTCATAATGTGGGTAAATGAGAAGAAACCAAAGCAAAGGGATTTGTATATATAATCATAGAGCTGTGCATTTATATAATTAGACACAAGCATTTACACTGTGTACAGTAACAGGCACCCCTCACAGCCACCCCAGACACACCAAGGCTGCCTTTTTCTTTTCTCTCACTTTATTTTTTTTTTTAGGGCAGGGGAAGAAAAAGCTAGAAAGAAAAGACTCTAATTGCAGCCTTCCACCAATGCAGTCACCATCTGGTAACTCAAGAGACACATGGAGCTGAATTATCTTAATTAACATGTTACAAGAGTATTTTAAAGAAAACTCTATGCTTATTAACACTCAGCTGTGATTAGCCAACCATGGAGGAAGCCTGCTAGTGCAACATTAATTATGGGTCTTGTCTGTCTTTCTATTAGATTTTTTTTTTCCAAGAGGCTTAGCTCTCTCCTAAAAAGAAAACCATTAGCATCAAAGCTTGCTCTAAAATGCAAATTCTATTTACATTCTATAAGAGTCAAAATGTTTGGGCTTTATGAAGCTGCTGCTGGTGCTTCTAGAGTGCTACAGACTGTCCTGATAGAAAATGTACTTCTCTGTGCCCCTTAGAAAGCTTTGCTTCCGTTAGACATCTCCCCCTCTCACTGAAATTCTAGCAGAAAAATAAACGTTATGCCATTCAAGTTCCTTTCCCCCTCCAAAACAGGAGCACAGACTTCACTGCATGCTAGGCAGGGAAAACCAAGACACAAAATCCAGGGCTGACAAGCGGCACAACTGTGAAGGGAAGATTTCTGCGATGGAAAGCAGCAACCAAACCACAACGGCACTTCAGTAGCAGATCTGCCTCCCTAGAAGAGTGCTACTCACTATGACAACTGTGTTATTTTCCCTGTAATAGGCCCACCTGTGATGTGCTCCCCTCAGACACCTTCCCAAAGGATTGAGCCTGACAGGCTCCGAGACTAACACTGCCAAGTTTTTCAGCCTTGTCTCTGCATCATGTTTGTGCAGGGCTGGCTGCAGCAGGGCTCTCATCCATACCAGGCCTTCTGGACATCAGGATAACACCAAATTATAAGACAAAAGTCTGGTGCTTTTAAACAAAGCCAGGCTTGATGAATTAATTCCGGAAACATTAACAAGGAAGGGGAAACAAAACCTGCAGAAGTGCTTTTAACATCATCTGATAAAGAAATCTTGCTGTTGTGCATAACACAAATAAACCCAAATTGCTGTTGGTGATGTATGTGAAAGCTCATGCAGCTTGCTCAGGTCCAGTAAGGATGAAGATCAGCTGACTGGTAGTTTACAGAATAAATAACTTTTATCTGGGCTGCAGCTGGAGCCGGTGGTAGAGTGGCTCCAGAACAGCCAGCTTAATACAGAAACCTGCTCTCCCCCATGGGCACAGCACAGCTTTCCAAGTGGCACACGGTTTATTCGCTTTTGTTCTCCAGGGCTGCTTCCGGCCTCCCTGTGCCTTTTCCAACCACCCCATAATTACTTCCACATGTTCCAAGAAGGAAATTAAGCAAGTGCTGTAACAACACTTTGTGTAATCAGCAAGGTCCTGGATTCTGCTTTTGAAATCCAAACCCACTGCCATAAGTAGCACCCAGCTAGTTTTGTGGGTTCCCCCCACCTTCAAGAGTTTGATTAAGAGGGTCCTCCTAAGAAAGCTGGATAGGGTTTTTAGTTTGAAATTCTGATTAAGAAATGTAAAGAGTCCAAAAGTGTTTGCCACACTGGGCAGAGGCAGCTAACACTCATCAGGGGACCCTCTTCCACTCACTTGCAGCTCATCGAATTCTAAATCTTACTTTATGCTGCAAGAAGGAGGTTATTTTAAAAGCTAACAAAGAATTATCAAAATAAGTTGATATTCTTACCAAAAAAAAGGAAGAGGCAGCTGCATAGGAACTTGCAACACCTACTGTGTAGGGGCAAGTTAAGAGAAATGGTATTAGCGTTGCATTTGAATTCAAAACACATCCACAGTCCTTGATTACTGGTGTTAATCTTAAACTTCTTCACTCTTCACACGTCTGATTTCTCATCTTGTCCCTGCTCACCTGTTTCCAGAAATGTACAAAACTAAAACCTGATCTTAATTCCAAGGTAATCTGCACATCTGCCCTGTTTCCTTGGCTCTTCCTAGGCAGCTTTTCAAGTTGGATATAGTAATACCCCAAGACTGTCTTCTTAGGATAAAAGCCTGACATACACAATGGGCCCTGGTCTCATGAAAACCATCTGGCTCTTCAGCAAAACCAGTGAGACACGATAGCAAAAAGCATAATTATTAGATGTTCATGCTGATTTTGGACACCAAGTTTTGACTGGACAAAAATGTGCTGACTGGTTTGCAAGTCCTGTCTGAAATAAATACACACCCTCTACCATCACTGGGTGAGAACACAGGAGAAGTACCTTCAGAGTACAGCAGAGCAAAACTCATCTCTACCAGGCAAGTGCCAAGAGCACTGCAATTTAGCAGTGGCTTGGGAGGCTTCATTTGTCTGTGGATTTCCATATGACTACGACACACTACTAGGCTGAAGTTTACGTAGTAGAAATCATAGAAATGTCTGGGTGGGAAGGGACCTCTAGAGGTCATCCAGTCTCCAACCCCCTTGCTGAAAGCAGGGACATCCTTAACTAGAGCAGGTTGCTCAGAACTTCATCAAGCTTCACCTTGAATGTCTCCAGGGTTGGGGCCTCAACCACCTCCCTGGCCAACTTGTTCCAGTGTTCTACCACCCTCATGGTAAAGAGCTTCTTCCTTACATCCAGTCTAAATCCACTCCTCTCTAATTTAAAAACATTACCCCTCATCCTTTTACTCCAGGCCTTTGTAAACAGCCCCTCTCCATTGTTTNTAAGAAATGTAAAGAGTCCAAAAGTGTTTGCCACACTGGGCAGAGGCAGCTAACACTCATCAGGGGACCCTCTTCCACTCACTTGCAGCTCATCGAATTCTAAATCTTACTTTATGTTGCAAGAAGGAGGTTATTTTAAAAGCTAACAAAGAATTATCAAAATAAGTTGATATTCTTACCAAAAAAAAAGGAAGAGGCAGCTGCATAGGAACTTGCAACACCTACTGTGTAGGGGCAAGTTAAGAGAAATGGTATTAGCGTTGCACTTGAATTCAAAACACATCCACTGTCCTTGATTACTGGTGCTAATCTTAAACTTCTTCACACGTCTGATTTCTCATCTTGTCCCTGCTCACCTCTTTCCAGAAATGTACAAAAACTAAAACCTGGTCTTAATTCCAAGGTAATCTGCACATCTGCCCTGTTTCCTTGGCTCTTCCTAGGCAGCTTTTCAAGTTGGATATAGTAATACCCCAAGACTGTCTTCTTAGGATAAAAGCCTGACATACACAATGGGCCCTGGTCTCATGAAAACCATCTGGCTCTTCAGCAAAACCAGTGAGACACGATAGCAAAAAGCATAATTATTAGATGTTCATGCTGATTTTGGACACCAAGTTTTGACTGGACAAAAATGTGCTGACTGGTTTGCAAGTCCTGTCTGAAATAAATACACACCCTCTACCATCACTGGGTGAGAACACAGGAGAAGTACCTTCAGAGTACAGCAGAGCAAAACTCATCTCTACCAGGCAAGTGCCAAGAGCACTGCAATTTAGCAGTGGCTTGGGAGGCTTCATTTGTCTGTGGATTTCCATATGACTACGACACACTACTAGGCTGAAGTTTATGTAGTAGAAATCATAGAAATGTCTGGGTGGGAAGGGACCTCTAGAGGTCATCCAGTCTCCAACCCCCTTGCTGAAAGCNCTCCTCTTCAGGGTCACTCTCTGTCACCTCATTCCCAAGCGTGTGTTGACAGTGAGGGATTGTTCCATTGTATGCACACAGGAGATCCCTTTTTGCTAAACATTGTTCCACTTCCATCTACGTGGAAATTGAACCGGGAAGCTCAAAGCCGTAGGTTACTGAAGTTTCCCTCTGCAGTACATCTACAGGCAGCATTGCTAGGGAAAGATTGGTAAGGATGGCAATCCTGAAACCTCAAACTGATATGTTCCTGCACACTGGAGAACACTTTCATCCTGCCATGTCACTTCTCTTCTGACCTTTGGCTCTGTTCAAGACCACTGAATATATCAGAATCTAATATCTGGGCAGATTTGTTTATCCTTCAAGAATGACTCGTGTCTGCCATGGGACTTGTCAGAACAAGCACTCAAATCATTCACCGCTGGTTGTGCAGAGCTGCAAAGAGTTATTAGTCCTGCCTCTCTTAAGCACATTTCATATTTTCACTCTAGATGCGGTTAGGTCAGCTCTAAATATTAAGTCATCTTTTCTACCAGCTTTACTGAAGCTCAGTATCACAAGCAATTTCTCTGCAGAATCTATCAGGAAAACAAAAATAGCCCCACTTGAATGCTCCAAGTCATCCTATTCAAAGCAGGAGGCACCTCAAGCCACAGTGACAGTACTCCACCTGACAAACCCAGCTTTCACAGAGACCACGACCTCCTAGAGGCTCCCAGACACACTGCCAGTTCAACCATTCCCAGCTGCATTTGCCTGAACTTACTGATACACACTCAATCCAAACTCTCATAATTCAAAAGCCCTAAGACACAGTGACGAAGCTTCAAAGCAAAGAAGGAAGCTTGTACTGAAGAGAGCTAGCTATGATAACACTTTCCTACATTGCCTAACACTAACAGAGTTGGGCAATTTAAGAGCTAGTGAGGTGATAGTAGGAAAGGTGTCGTCAGACCCTGTACAACCTGCATTGAAAACTAAGCAGCTACTCAGTGTGTGTTCTTCTCTATTTACTGGCAATGCAAGTAACTGGAGAGCATTTTTTGGAAACAAGAGAGGTAACCCAGTGAAGCTATCAGTAAACTTGCTTCATAACTGGAGCATGATTAGCAAGAGGCATCAAGGTCTGGCGGGATGATGCTGCTACTTTGATTTGTCACACACAGGAGACCCCCTCGATTCTGGCAAAACAGGCAGAGTCAGACACATTCCGCCCACTCAGATTCTACTGGGAATCAAATGGCACATGGAAAGTAAATGGCAACTTCATATAATTCTTACAACTGAAATGTATAAAAGAATTCAGATTTTCAGCCACTTACTTTGAGAAGACTGTCTCATTATACAGATGTAACATCTTCAAAGTGTTTTGTTTTATACTTTCATTTTTCCAGTACTTACCAACAGCTCCAAGAACTTAATGGATATGAATTAGCAAATTGCCTAACAACACGCATCAGAAAATTGTCAAAAGCACACCTAGCAGCAAACAAGAAATCTTCTTTTCTGTCGTTCTAGCTCCTCATTCCAAACACCCACAGGGTAAACAAAGCCAAACTGAAACAAGCCAGGATTTGGAAACTGTTAAAAAAAACCCCAAAACCAAAACCACCACAAACCCAAAACCAAGCTTCTTCCACAGCTGGCAAGAGAGAATTGTACAGAAAAAATGTGTAGAAAAGTTCTCACACTTTGAAATACCAATTGCCCCTTGACAATTTCACCATAGCCAGCAGAATCAAAGCACAGGCAAGTCAAAATCTGCACTTCACTGCTTTTAAGCAACAAGCAATACAAGACTACATATTCTTTGCTTCTTATTTATATTCCCTGGTAACCTAAGACAGATTCTTTGTTCTGTAACAATACCAAGTTAAAGCTCTTTTTCCCCCCTTAAAAAAAAAAAAAA
>VWZY01004660.1:316620-343664 GCA_013399075.1 Chloroceryle aenea
TAAAAAAAAAAAAAGAAAGAAAAAAGAAAAAAAAGAAAGCAAACACTCTCATAATGCTTTATTATGGGCTTGCTTTTTTCCTTTCCTGGTGTTTTTGAAACACAGCCGGCCTGACAGATGCTCAAGAGCCTTGGAGACTCACAACTGCAGCTCCTACCTACTGTCACAGAGCCGGCCAAAGCACATCCCATCACTGACTTAGATGTTATGGATCCTTACACCAGAAGCTGAAATTTTCAAGCAGGAGCTTAGTGGCTGGAACTAAGGCATCAGCACAAGGCAACATGCTCCACCAATAGCTAACCTGAGGTGTTGCCTCCCTGCCTCAGCTGCCCTTTTCAGAGGGCTTTCCCATCTGCCTCAGAATATATGGTTTCAGGTGGTTTACAGAGCTCATTATTTAAGGGCTCTTGTCACCAACGTAATTAATCTCAACAGAAACAACTTGCAGATTAATTTGACTGCTTTAGTATTTGTGTTATCTCTTTCTATGTAAAGAAAGCCAACCCAGATGCAAGATTTCAGAGTTCAGTAGTTCTTCCACACAGGTCTCTCTGGCCAGGAATTTCCTTCAGCTTTTATTGCCATAAACAGGCTAGGGATGCACATGCACATTACCATCTTGCAGTGTTACCGTCTGGTTTTAACTCAACAAGGCTCCTTCTGTTCTAGATAGGGTTTTTTTTTAATACTATTTGTGATATTTCTTTACTGTTCATTTATTGTTTTGAGGCACTTAGTTGCTCATCTCTCTCAAGTGGCTTCTTTGAACTACTTCTTACCTATACAGGATCATCAGTCATATCAGAGCAGTTCTTGCTAAACCAGCAAGAGCATTTCTCTGGGTACCACACACTGAACAGGGTAACAACAGCGTGGAAATGCCTGATTGAGTTTTGGCTGCACGAAGTACCCAGAATCACTCCTCGACAATAGTGTTTTACTTGGATCACTCTTGACCTTGACAGGCCAAGCCGGAATTGTTATAGGCAAATAACAGGCCAAGCCTATTATCATTTCTTGTCAGCAGGACTTTAGGCTCTAGGACATTGCCTTATTGTAAAGGAGAAACTGTTGCAGGCCAGATTCTCCCTGACAACTCAGCAGATTTGCAGGTGCTATTACAAAGCCCTTGTTTCCTTGAATATCACAGGAACCAAACCAATGTCAAATCATTTCCATTGCTTGTGGTCCTGTGTACTTTCCAGACAGCATTTTCAGCATGAAGTTGAAGAAATTTCAAGTCCCTCTTCAGCTTCTTACAGCTTTACATCCTCCTTCTTAAAGTCCTACTGCTCCTCCTCAGTAATCTTCCATCGAACATGCATGGGAAAATTCCTGCTCAGCTCCAACACTCCTTCATGTCAGACAATAATTTCAGCTCCCATTTCAAATACCTAGCTCCATACAAGAGCCAGTGTGCTTAGCTGGTGTTTTGAGGGGTATATGTTGAGGTTTTCTGGGGGTTTGTAGCTGTCTTGTTTTTTTGGTTTTGTCATTTGGTGTTTTGGTTGCTTGGGGGTTTTGTTGTTGTTTGGTTGGTCTAAATTGTTGCTCCATTAGGACAACATTTGAAATTTGGTTTCAAGAGCCAAGAACTAGCTTATCTTCACTGATATGAAATGCTAATTTTATATTATAAATTATCATTATAGTAGCCCAATTCTATTATATTCTGAGAAACAGGCTGAAATGGGAGGATCAGATTATTCCTTTAAAGAATTATTCGTCTTTTGGGAAAGATTTATTTTTAGGTTCAGATTTTCATAGAACATAAAATCCCTTCCACTATTCTGGTCAACACAGAATGCATGTGCTTAGACACTATGGGACAGATTTCATAACCACTTTTTTCAAACTCAGACTTTGGAAACATTAAGCAAGATTAACCGAGACAGTAGGAGAAGTTACAGCCTGTCAGCTAAAATAACTATGCAAGAACAAAGCAGTTTCCAGAAGTTCCTTACACAGGAAAAGAGCATTTCAGATGCTCCCCAGAGAAGAATGCAGCAGAGGAAGCTGTTGCAGCATTGCCTGAATCCCGCAGGAAGTGCTCTGCTGAGCGCAAATGGGGGAAAATTCATGAGCATTCCCAGCTCCTGCAGAGCTGGGGCCAGAGCTCAGAGAACACCCTGGGGGGCCCTCTCACTCACACAGCTGGACCCCGTTCTGCCTCCCACACCATCACAGGAACACACATGATAAGAAGCAAGCATCCAAATCCCAGCTCTTCCTCATATCAGTGATCCTGTCTCATACCCTTCTCAGCATAGTTAAAACAACATAAACCACCAACTTTTTTTTTTTTTTTNTTTTGTCTCTCTTCGGTAAGAGTGCTTATACTACCAAAAGCTTAAACCAGGGGAGGGCAGAGGTCATGCTACACTTTTTCTTTGTGTTTTCTCACCAGAGGCCTCAGTGTTACTACCAGTGTTGTCAGAGTAGCAGCTACATTTCCCTCCCTCTACAGATCCAGCTGCTAAGCCTGCCTTACACACACCTTCACGGGCCTCGCTAGGCTTCTGCCCATCAAGCCTGGCTTCAACCAGGCAGCTACAGGTCCTGGGCACCAACTTGACAAGCCCCATTTCTGTAAAGAGGCAGCCAAAAAACCCCTCAAACTCCACAAGATCCCTCAACTCAGGGCACCCCACATCCTACAAGCTGACCACATGCATGTTCCCAAGTCGCTTTCTCAGGAATCTGAAGAAAGTACCTCTTGCATGGGGCTCCCCAGATAAAGGGTTCAATTTGGGCTCAGTTAATTCTGAGGCACTAGACATTCACACAAGGCTGGCAGATATAGCACAAGGGCCTCCAGGAGCCCTCTGCCCTTCCAGAGGGACAGCTGACGGGCAGTTAAGATGTGTAGGGCACTAACTCCAGCCCACTCTCAAGTCACTGTGTCTACATCTGAACACTTCCCATGCTAATGAATTCAACATCCCTACTGACATTTCTAGACCACCATCCAGCTTTACCTCCGTGTACCCCTAGAATTCAGGGTCTCTCTATACTCCGTGAATTCCCTGAACCACACTCTCACTTCCTGATTGAAACATCTTTTCCTTTCTCCCCGCAGCAGATGTTCAAATTTCTCCCATCGCACCCCCTGGACACTGCTTTCATAGTTCAGTGAAGAGGCAGTAAACCACCAAGCATTACAGCTAGATGGAGCTTACTAGTTGACACAAATGTAGACCCCAAACACAGTGAAGATAAACTGTACACAGATAGTGAGCCTACACCAAACATTTCCAAGATGTAGTAATTCCATGCCAGTAGGGTTCAGTATCTGAAGTTTCTCACACAAAGGAAATGAAGACCCAAAGAAATCATGCTAAAAATAGCAGAAATGTTGCCCTCCAGAGACACACACATGGGAACTCTTCCAACTGCATATGCAGACTCCTTGAGAACACTTCAACAACAGATACAGATGTCTTATGCCTGAGAACTAGAGGGAAAAGCCAGCAGGGAGGTAGGTTATTTTCACCCTGATAAATTAGCGTGCAGACTGTAAAGGAGAGTTCCAGAGAAAAAACAGGAGTCCATTTACTAAACCTATCAGTTGCTGTTTTCAAAGTTACTGTTTCTAAAATACTGGGTCAAGACCTTGCACTACCAAGAAACAGGTTTTCATTCTCCCCAAGGGTTACCCAGTGACAAACCTCAAAATAGGCTCTCAGTTCTTAAACTGATGCTACAATTGTGCAAAAGGCAAATGTTGTGTCTAAACACCATTGTATTGTGTCAACTCCCATGAGAAGTAAATGTGATTTCTCAAGAGGTACAAACAGAATTTAAGGTCTGGAAAACTCAGGTGTTCCTCCAAAACCACTGCTCTTCCCCATTCTCTTTCTTGGTTCTTGCCTGAGGACAAAGAGGGCAAAGGCCTCCCAAGCACTGTGAAAAGTCACCTGGGTTATGCCACTAGACTTTTTTTCTACCTATTTTTCCTCCTGACTGGTATAGCTTCATTAATGAAGGGGGTGGAGGTGACTGCCTTACATTAAAGACCATGAGCTACTTTCATAGCCCTGCCCTCACAAGCATCAAAACTTAAAGTCATGAACACAAACTACAGCAACATAGTTTTTGCACAAAGCTGTCACTGTCACTCTTATTCTCAGAGCTGAAGAGACAATCAGACAGTTGACATTTACTCTTTAGCTCACAAGGTAAACAGAAACCAAGTCACAAGATCTCTGCCACTGCTCCAGAAGACACTGATCCCACACCAGCCTGCAACAACCACGCTGCCAGGCCCAGCGTCCCTTCTCCAGTAACTCTACAAGGAGGAGTGAGACACCCAACTGCACCTGTGTTTTCCTCTTAACAGCAGTGCTTTTTGAAGCTAGCTCTGCTCCTCTTAAACTCCTCATCAGCAACGCAAGTCACCTCAGGCTGTAGATGACACTCCAACAAGAGTATTCCTCCAGAACAGAGGCAGTTTTTGATCATATACCTTCTTACTGAGGGGCACATACCTCTACCAGTTGCAGAAACTGCTTGCTGGAAGGCAAAAAAACACATTTAAAACTCCATTTTAGCACAATTCAATCAGTTTGAAAGTAAGAAGCTGTCATCATATGCCAGACAGAGCTACATGGACTTTATTATGTGTTCTGAATACCACTGCTTGGCAACTTCTAATCCCAGTCTAGCACATTTACTGGCAACAGGTTTCCAGTCTATACTCTGCAAAAAGCTCCCAGAAATGTAGTTTTCCCATAATGCTCTATTCTGAGAGGAAGTCATATGACTACAGGTACAAAGTTAGAACATATAAAGGGACCTGGTGGTACTCACTAAAAATGGTTAAAAACATTCAAAACCAAGTTTCATGGCAATGGGAACATGACATGAAAATCCTCTTGAGCAGTCTCAGGCTACTAGACTAACCTGAGTTCTTGTCTACAAGTGCAAAACACCTGCAGACAGAACTATGTTGTAGTCAAAGATGTCCAGGGGCTGCAGCAGCCCCCAGGAACAGGAAGGTTCTCCAAGAGGTGCTCCTAGGACAAGAATGAACAGATGGTTTTGTCCTACAATATCTGTACTGGCTCTGGTGAGAGGATATGCTTGTTCCATGGTTAAGCACCTGAGGAGACTGACCACAACCGGGCATGTTGCTTTCAAACGCTCCTCTTGATGACTTGACAAAAAGGGTCACTAAGAAAACAAGAAACTGGCTCATCATTGCTGCATAGAACTGCTTTATTCATAATAATGAAATGTATAAGAATAAATAATATATATCACCTAAATATTTGGTTTATTACTGTACATTTATTTATAATAGGTGCATAGTAATAATAAATATTAATCCATTTATAATAAATCACGCCCTGTGGAGTCCTCACATGGAGGCTCATGATAATGCTGAAGATAACAGAAGAGCCTGTGGCTGCTGGGTAAACTGGGAACACAGAAGCATCTTTCCAGGTAGAGTTGCAGCTAAAGAATTAAGCTCCCCCTGCATCAGTATTCAGGGCCCAGCCAGCTCTGGGAATGTGTCTCTTCTCATCACAGAACTGGACAAGATGGAAATATGAAGTTGTCTTGTACTGCTGGTAGACTTTTAGTACAGATAATTAGCAATTTCTGGGGGTATGTACCCACCAAGGAGAAACGAAATTGGTTCTACCTGCCTTCCTGAAGCAACTCAGAATGCACTGCCATCACTGCAAATTGTTTAAGGGAATGGATTCTTGCCCTCTTCCAAATGCTGCCTCAATCTGCTTACTGCTTACCTTTGCAGAAAGCTACCTTCAGTCTCTCCTCCTGAACTTCCAGGTCTTACTCAATTGCTCTGTTGGAGTAATCTCATGTTACTCAGTCATCATGGGGATTTTGCAGCTTTCCTTCAGTTCTGTATTGCCTGCAAATTTAAGCAGCAGGATACTAAATCCCTGTTTCAGGTTGTTAAACATACTCGGCAAAATTTTCAGCAGTGTTTGCATGACTTGAGATATCCTCTCTCAACTGCTTACTAGTGGGACACAAGCACTTTTGAAAAATTTAATTTGATGGTAAATGCATCTGACATAAGAGCTATCCCACCAGATTATCCTCCCCAATTTAAAGGAGATGCAATGCTATTTTTCTTCACTGCTTAGCTGTCATATCACTTCATAAAGATCAGTTTAAGCTGACAAAAACACAAACGATTTAGTGGAAAAGAAACTGTACCATCAAGAATGGAGGAATTTCTGTCAAGCTTTATTACACAAAGATCCTTTTTTGGCATTCTGCCCTATCTCATTTCTCCCACCTCATGCACTCCTGCTACTTGTTACACAGAATCCCGCTAATCTGTTCAGCCATTTCCTTTCCATATTTGTATTTATTTTATGCTGACAGGCACAAAAGAAAGAACAACTTTATTATAAGGATCTATTTTGCAAGTTGGTACCTCACTTGCTTCCCTGCATTTAGAATTGTGTCATCTTGCTCCCAGTACATCAGAAGCACATTAATTCAATTCTCTTAACATCTACAAACAAAAAGCACTTGCAGTGAGCGATACAGCAGTTAAGTTCTTATTCACATTTTCAATTATTTTTACTGAATTGCCACCTCCTCTTAAAATGTGCAGTCTGGTTAAAAGTACATTTGAAAAAAACCCACAAGTTTGCTACTAGCTATTTTCAACTAATTAAATTCATTAATCCAAACAGGGAGCACGGGAAATAAAATTACTTTCTCCTTCATGCTCCCCCTCCCTTACTCCATAATAATTACAAATGCTCTTATCCCTCTAAATATTATCACCAGCACTTTTTCATTCTCTGTTTTGCTGCTTATCTTTCTCTTGCAAGCCTTGAAATGGTAATTGTCCTGAACTCGGAAAGAATGGCAGAGGATTTTCCCCCAGTAAACCTAAAATTTGATCATCCATCAGAAACCAGGCTGTCTGTTGTTTCCTGCATTCTTTAGTTCCTAGGTTTTTAGTTCCCAGCATTCAGACTTACAGTTTTACTTCTTCTCCAGCCTGCTTCCACCATATAACCGAATATTTTATTTCTACCATCACTCCCAGAAAAGTTGTTTCAAAAAGAGGATGCAGAAACTCAGCCACCTCCAAACCAGCCACACAAAGATGTTCAGTAGCTAAGTTTAACTGCAAATTCAAGAGCCTGTCCAACTAGAGCTGTCTGCACATCAACTCAGCAACTAACTTCCCAAAGAGACAGCTGGCAGATTTGCATAGCTGTGTCTGCTGGCACATTTGCAGGAAAAAAAAGAAAGAAAAAAAAAAGAAAAAAAAAAAAGGGCAAGAGAGTGACCATAGCAACTTGTGGGTCTGCCACTCTAGGCTTTCTGTCAAGCTCACCTGAGACAAAGGGCACCCGAAAGCTCCACCTTCAGTCAGTGTAGGTTCAGTTAATCATCTAACATTTAAGACACTCCATCCATGTTGAAGTTTATAGACAGATGTGTGCTCTACAGAAATGAGCAATTAGAATAGGCCTGGAGATAGGTAGAGTTAGAAATATGCTGATTAAGCACACACAGCTTTTCAGCCACCACCACACTCCTGAAAGACCTTCCTCAGTTCCTGTTTTCAGAGAAGTTAAATGTCTCCCTTCCTCAGCACACCAAGTACCTTGCACTGTGTTTACAGAGGAAACTGTGCTTCTGCTCCTCCTTGGTGCCCTGGGGACAATTTATCTACAGCCCAGACCTGCCACCTCCCTCAGGAAGGGCTATGCAGTTCTTCCAGTTGTTTGTCCCCACAAAGGAGCCATAACTCACTGGAGGAAGCCCAGCTCGTGGCTGCTCCCAGCAGCGCCCACAGCAAGGAACAAGGGACAGCTGCGACTTGCCAGCATTGCTTTGCAAAACCACTTGGTGAACTCTGCCCTGTGCAACCATGCAAGAGAAGTCCTTGTGGGCACACACTAAAGATTAAGGCTCACAAACACTTACGTATATAACAATGTCTTTTGTTCAAAACACACTTTTCCCTCCTATTCAACAGCTTGATACACCCAGTGCTAGCAATCCTGCTCAGGACAAGGCTCAAGGCAACAACCAGCATTTTCTGCTACATGCTCTCTAAACATGCTCATACAGACAAGCCAAAGGGCACCTATTTTGGACACTGTAGGTCAGCTACTAATTTTAGGGTCCCTATGTGGTTGAAGAGGTTGCACAAAGTACTCCTGCCTGTCTCTGGTGGGCAAACGTAACAATGCTCTTTGTTCTCTTGCCCCAGGGACCAGATGACCAACCTCCTTGGCCTGACCCATTACTTCTACAGCCAACTGAACTGGAGAGGAGATTGCAACCGTGGGGATTTTTCACTCCAGCCCAGTGTATGTGGGGCCTTAATAAAAGTTTCCAGAATAAGCAACATCAGAAAGGGAAAGTGAATTTATGAAAAATAAGATCAACTGAATATTGACCTGAGGGGAGGGTAATGCAGCAGAGTTGCAAGAGCCAGGAGTTAAGGTCTTGCTTAAACACAACATTTCCTGAAGTGAAACTTATAAAAATACAATGATTTTCCCAAGGAAACGCCCTGGAATTCTGTGCCTGGGCACAGAAAGCATTTTTTTGGTACTACAAGAGGTGTGGAAGGCAGACAATGAATAGGATGTGTGCTGCCCATTTTGTTTTGTTGAAGTACATGAGACAAACAAGTGTAATTACCTTAAATTTCTTCCTGTAAGCATGACTTCGGGATACTTCTCTGGCCCACAGCTGTGATCCCCGAACGCAGACCCTTGAATTTAACTTTTCCCTTAGAAAATCCTCAGACAGTCACTCCAAAGCAGCAAGAAAGAATGCTATCAGCAACAACTTTGCATTTGCCAGCCCACATTTAGGCCAATAAACAAGCAATTTCCTTACAACAGTAACAACCCGCTTTTAATATGGTGTGGCCACCTTCACCAATCCTTCAGGACCCACACGCAAGGAAAAGAAAAGCAGAGAGTGCCAGAAAGCAGCTTTTCAAGTAACAAACAAAATATCCTCCCCTCAGAACCTGGGGGCTGTGGTAATCCCCTTTTTGAAATGCTAATGTCATTACAACCATAGCACCAGAATACAAGTGGTGGGGTCTGGGTGACAGAGCCTCTGCTTCGCCCTTACACATATGATTTAAGCTGGGCCTTTTGTAACTCTCCTCCCCAAAGCTCCCTGCCCAGCATCATGCTTGACAGGAGCTGCAGCTGCTATCCAACCCTCCCGAGGAGCAGGGGTGGAAAGATCAAGCTGATGAATTCATGCGTGTAGGGCAGGGGCCTGGGGCACAGGAGCCATACACTGCGGCCTTGTGTTCTCCAAAGCACACACGGGGAGAAAGATGGGCTCAGGGAAGACTAGAAAAAAAGACAAAGCAAAAGGGCTCAAGGAAGACTAAAAAAAAAACAAACAAAAAAAAAACAACAAAGCAAAAGGTCCCCAATTGCTCTCTTGCTACTGCTAAATAATAGCACAACAGTAAAAATCATTAGAGGTGGACATTAAACTGGGCACAACAGATATACCTATAAGGGAGCACGGCTCACAGAAATTAATTGACGTAAATACATCTATCCTCACAGCCCCAGGAACCAGCTCAGCCTCTGGAAAATCCCTCCCATAGAGAAAGCTACTCCAAAGGGATGGAGAGCAGTTAACTCTCCTCCTAAAGCAACCGGAACTAGTTGCTGTGGGGAGATTGGAGACCAGACTGACAGATGGTTACCAGAGGGATTTCTAGGTTTGTTTTCAATTTAGTGTTCAGCTTTAAGTTGCCTCTGACACTAGCCAGAGAACTACTAGGAAAAGTAACTTCAGGTAATAATTCTGTTTCAAATACTACTACAAAAAGTATTTCCCACAATTTACCAATTCCTACCATCTTCCAGAGAGCCTCCCACTACAGGACAAAAGGGAGACCATCACCACAATGGCCGAGGCATAAGTCAAGCTAAGTTTTAAACCAGGTGAAATACAGGTTAACTGGAAAAGCAGGCTACAGACTGAAATAACATTTGCCATTCACAAACACTGCTGCCTTTATAATGATTCCTACTTCACCATGAGATCAGGTGGAGCTACTCTAACACAACAGAAATAATAAATAAGAGCCCCAAATCCCTCTGGCTAGAGAAGAAACAGGAACTACTGCACCTTGGAAGTTCACTCATCCCATTGCTTGCTTAAGTGTTTGAACTGCTACCTACAGAGAAGTATCTGCATTTAATGAGGAGGCCTCTGCTTCCACAGAAAGGTCACAGACTTCTCTGGAAAGGGAGATGGGTTGGTTTTGTTTGTGCAGGGTGCACGCTGGCAGGCAGCTTGGAAACACTGCCACCAAACTCAAATCATTTTAAAATGTAAAACACAAAAGCTTCAGTTCTG
This sequence comes from Chloroceryle aenea, assembly GCA_013399075.1. Lineage (NCBI taxonomy): Eukaryota > Metazoa > Chordata > Aves > Coraciiformes > Cerylidae > Chloroceryle > Chloroceryle aenea. Next base: position 326,983 of record VWZY01004660.1, read on the forward strand.
CAGATACCCTCCTTACTAACCAACCAATGTCAGGGGGAAAATTTCCCCACTGAAAGGAACTAATTAAGAGTTCGGTGGATGGAAACAGACTTAGTGATAGATCCCTCCCTGCTGTCAGAGGACGCAAAACAGACATTTGTTTTCATCCTCCCAAATCCCTCCACAGCACCCAACATGGCCAAGACTGAAATACTCCTGACCTGTCTCAGAAAAGTGGCAGATGGGCAGAGGTATGTGGTTTCTGCTTATCCTGACTGTAGTCAGAGAATTAATCTCTTTGCAACATTCCTAATTAGTAGCTTCCTTCAGTCTCTCTTGGTTTTACCAACAGCAAGAATCAAGGATGCTAAAAGCAACCCTACCTGTGTAACAGATGACGGGCTGCAACACCCCTTTTCACCCATCTGGGACTCAACTCTTACATGGGATTGACTCATGACCAAAAGGAGCTGGTTAAAGTGGAACCAAACACGACCAAGACAACACTGATAGAAAAAAATAAAGAAGAAAACCAAAACAGAACAGCACTCTAGCCCTGAAAAGTCTCCACAAGTGGAGGCATGTGCCAAGAGGCAGTCAGTTCTCCAGGAGACTAAGATGAGGCAGAACTCACAGCCACCCACACTGCACTTCAGGTGGGTTTGCCCACCAGAGGCATTGACTTAGGCCAGCAGACAGTGATCTGGCCACTGCTGCACTCACCTCCTCTCTCACAACAAGTGTGCTGGCAGTGCTTGATTGCCCATCTTGTGACCTGCCTCAGACAGCCTGCCAACTATTTGTTTCACTACCACTTCACTGACACAAAATTGAAGAAGGATCTTGTACCAACAGAGAGGTCAACTCTACCAGCACCATGCATCTCTCCCAGTTACTCCAAAAGTGGACTCTAGCTTACTAAATGCCATGGAGGAGACAGCCACCACCAAAGTGCAAACTGTCAACTTGAAGATAACATTTAATAAGTATCTGAGAAGTAAATGCAAATAAAAAAGATTCAAAGTGGGAAGGCCCAAAGGTTAAAGTTACGCATCCTTGATTCTTGCTGTCAGTAAGACATTACATTTCTACATCAGACTCATTTCAGCTTTGGGTTACTGGCAATAACATTTACAACAAGACCAGCTTGTTGTGAAAGACACAGAAGCAGCAGACTAAAGAATACAATTAATGAACAATTTTCTATCTTCATAGATTTTTCAATAAGACTTGCACTCAAAGGCAAAACCATTGCAGCTTATGACTATGTTCAGATTCTTCAGCCTTCATATCAAAAATGAATAATTTCCTCAGTTGTGAGAAAAGTGACAACTGAACTTAAACACTCAAGATGATAAATCCTTCATTTTTTTCTTAGTACCTTTATAACCTAAGTCAATTATGACCAAGAAAGTTTTTATAGTGAAACATGAAGGTTGTTCCCTGGGAACATTCAAAGGTTACTTTGGCTAGGGAAAGCAAAACCAGCAACAGAATGGAAAAAGTACTAGCTTCAGAATAACTCAGAGCATTAGTTATGTCCTTTGCCTGTAAAAAAGACAAGTAAAGATGAGCTGCAGCGTAATGCTTGGCTCCACAGAACTCTGACAGCACTGGTCCTTTACAAGAAGCACATCAGCAGCCCTAAAACTTCAACTACTAGGGAAGGGTTACACAGCAGACACTCTTGAGTTTCAAAGTTAGCTGCTCTGAAGACAGGAGGGGAAAGGGCCAGAGGAAACAACATGAAAACCCCACACTTTTCCCCTCCCACCCAGGTATAAATCAATAGCTGTAGGCTTTTTATGATATACCAGAAGCACGTTCCTAAAGGCCACTGCAGCATCAAGTAAGTCTCCTAGAGACAAAACTCCAGGATGCTGTGGGCCAGAAGATAGCAACATAAGTCCCTAATTCACTCTGATATAACTTCATTCCACACAAACAGTGACACACAGACCCCACCTGGAAAGCATCACCAGCAGCAGGGAGTGATACTTTGGTGATGACAAGGATCCAGTGTCTAGCAGCTTTAATGGTTTATCTTGTTTACAGGAAGTGGGTGTAGCAGCCAAACAAACGCCGGATGGGGGAGAAGAGCAAAGCAGCTTTTAACTATAGAACTGAACACTAACTATGAAAAGCTGGACTTTCTCAGAAAGTCACAGATGTTTCACCAAACAGGGCAGCAGCTTCCACTTGAAATTCCTCCCCGTGTCTTGTTTCACACACATTTGCTACCCGGTCTTTCACAATTTCTCTCCTCTCCAGATCCCCAGCCATGACATTAGAGCACTTGTAGGCAGACACAGACAGTGCTCCAGTAAGTGGCATCTTCACCCTGCTCTTGCTCCAGTGCCTTGAAGCTGCAGTCCCTGGAGGGCACACACATTTTGTAACCCTCAAGTTCTTAAACTGTTAGCGTCTCATTCATCTGGCCTGTTGCAAACAGAAAAGCCTCAAAAGCCTGATATTGTAAAGGCATCTCTCTGCATTAAGACACTCTTACATAACCATTAAAAAAATAAACACACACATACATATATGTATTTCTGCCAGAGTCCTCCCTCCCAAGGCCATACTATTCTGAACAATTCTAATCTGCTTGCGTAACTAAAACAGTACCTTCTTTCAGGGCTTACACTAAACCATCAAGCCACTAATTAACTTTTTAAATCACCATGATCTTTTTCACAACTCCCCTGCTGGAATACTTCACCTTTCTGGTTTGCTGCACTCCTCGGTCCCCCTCCTCTCCTTCTCCCTTGATCCTCATTCACCTTCAATCTATTCTATCGCCTTCCTAGAAATCTCCATTCACTTCTAGTCCTTTTTATGCCTGAAGAGTATTCAGATAGCTCCATTTCTTTCAAAATATTTTACTTGTACCTAAACCAGAAAACCTTCACCCATTGTCTCAGCAGCTGACATCTCTGCTGAAAAAGGAGCAGAAGAAAATGCAAAGCTGCCAGAACAAAAGAATTGCTAATCACATAATAGTAGGTGTTGGAAGGGATCTCTGGAGAGCATCTAGTCCACAGTTCAGTGTAAGATCACAGAACAGTTTCATTCTCTTTCTGATGGATAGTTTTATGGGTGCCTAAGGGTACTTGTCTGACAAAACTTGTTACACCCATGTTGGATCTTTCTCAGGACATAGAAAACGTTCCTTTGAGCCAGAAAAGCAGTGGCATCCTCTGGCTTTCTAGTTATGATTCAGCATGTGTCAGGCCTACCATGTTTCTTCGCCATCTGTGGGTTGAAAACTAAGACAATGTCCACCAGAAGTGCTTATCTCACCCAACAGCAAGGCAAAGTTTTTTACATCAGACATTCTTCTCCATTTACCAACAAAGTAAAAGCAGCAGCAATGTTTCTGCTCTTGAACAAGAAAGATTTCCCCACTGAGTTAAGATGACTGGCTAGTCCTAAGATGTTGAGTCTGCAGGATTTAAAGATGCTTTTTTGCTATCCTACTGTTCAACTCTTCTGCTTCCCCTGAACTGCATATCATGCTAGAGGAGATAAATGCACATATTGCATTCATGGCATTTGCCTTATAGAGAAGGAACACAGAAGGCATCACCATCCAACACCAGACAGGCCAAGGTATACAAGCAGTGGGAGAGCACACCCCCCGACCTTTGAGATGAAGCAGTCTTCTCAGCACAGAAGTTCCCTTCTGACTTCTGTAATAAAAGGATCACCATACTAGGCTAGGCTAAAAGCTTGTTTTATTCTTCAACAGTTTAGCAACACGTCCCCTCTAGCCCAATCCACCTAGTACATCCTATAACTCTCATAAACAGCCCCACACCTAGGGGTTACTTCAAATCCCTTTAACAGCACCTGGAAGCAAGCAATTCACCAGTCCTCCAACTCCTGTACTTTACAGAAGCAGAGCTTCAGGGGAATTCCTGCTTGCAGAGGAATATGAACACTCCCCAAAGGTTTCAGTTCATTAAAAGGAAAAGGGTTTTTTAGATGCAGATCAGTACACACAGATAAGCAGGTACAACCTCTTGAGATTATGCCACAATCCTGTCATTGGGTTCTGATTACTCAAAAGTACAAGCATTTCTGAGCTTGATGCTCAAGTGACTTCAGAGCCCTACCTTCACTCTTGACTATCAGCAGCTTACCACCAGCAATCTTGTGACAGTCCACATCTAGACACAGACTGCTGGGTTTAACACAGGGCCTTGACAGATTCAGCCACAAAAGCTGAAGACTCAACACTCTACAGCTACCCACCTTGCCCTACTACTTGTTTCTCCCTTATCACCCATGTAAGCATGCTGAGGATATATCTACTCCACAGCTTTACATATCACACTCCAGCTATTCCAGCAGTATTTCCAGCAACAGCCCAGGCTGAAGTTTGCCACAAATCCAGAACAAATGTACTACTTGTTCTGCCATCCCTGCTGCAGTCCGTAATATCAGGCAGCATAAATGGGAGGTGGTAGCTGCTTGTGCAGCTACAATTAAACAGAAAGGCTGAAGAAGCAGTGGCAGATGTGGATTGTGCAAATGAAAAATGTTTAACATATCCTAAAACCATAATGCCTCAGCTGCAAAGGTAACCAGTCAAAAGGGGCAGAAACAGCAAGGTGTTTGTCAAATGGCACAAGGGAACAGCAAGCAAACTTTCTTCTGTCCCACTGCCAAGACTATTGCCATGAGACTAGGAACAACCCCAGACTCTTCTCAAATGATTTGCTAAAGTCAGTGACAGAAGAAAGCTGCACAGAACAACAGTCACGTCTGTATCTTCAACCTAGCAGGCACCTAGCGACACAAGGATGGTGACGCGACTGAAGTTCACAAATACTTTCTCTTCAACAACAAATGACACCATTCAGTGTCCTTCCTGCTTCCCTCTACAACGAAGCTCCTACCAGTTTCTGTCTCTCTCATTCTAGCCCACAAAGCTAAGGTGAGTTGGACCATACAATTTTCAACTTATTTCTGAAAGCACCTTATCTTCCTGCTAGCAACCATGGCCAAGAATTTAAAGCCCGTAAATACTAGGGGTGTGTGCTACTAGTTCTGCCAGGAGTGAAATTCAGGCATTGGATAAAAATCAGCTCTTCCCCCATCTCCCAATACCAAAATTTGATAGGTGGCAAAATTCCCATTCCACACCTTTAAATACTTCGTTGTGAAGCCACTCCCCTCAGACTCTGTTCCACTATTCCTTTTGGGTTGTGTTTTTTGTGTGCCCCTTTTTTGTTGTTGTTTTGTTGTTGTTGTTGTTGAGGAGAGGGGAAAGTTCAGCCTAAACAGATCCAATTTCAGAGTTCAGAACAGATACAGAAGCCAAATATGTTTTCCAATTCCTCCCAAAGTTTCATGCATCCATAACATGTACACAGGAAAGATTTTAGATTTTTTCCAAGCTCAGGAAATGAAAAACCTTAAGTATCCAATGGAATATGTCCAGAGTCATGCTCTGAGATGAGTTGTTCACCTTTCTGGATTAAATGAAGCAAAAGTGGGGTTTTTTTCCCAGCTTGCATTCCCTGTCTTCTCAATCCTCTCTGGCAGCCTCTCAAAACTCTCACAGGCAGCATCTCTCTCTGCATTTTAATGAAATATTTATTGTCTTTGCTTTCTCTTGAGTCATTTGAAGTTAAATGCTGTAGAAAGCACAAGGATCCCTTCGAGCACAGTGAAACATATGAAGCTGATCTCCCTCTCAAACTTAGGCAGTCATCTTTCCCTGATACAAAGAACAAAAATGGAAATGGGGCGTAGAGATGCATTTCAGCCTATTCAATACAGTTAAGGTGTAATGGGAATCCTGAGAGACACTTATATTAACCAGTAAACATGATGCTCATTTCTCAGAGTACAGCAGCAAACTTAAGTCTACTCACATGCAGGTCCTTCGGATTTGCTGTTCCAACCTAGGACAGACAAAAGGAAAGTTCAGGATTGCTATTATGCTTACTTGAATTCATCCTTCAACCATAAGAACTGGTTAAAATTAAGTCATATGGTTTCTTGAGATCCCTATTACTCCCTTCAATCCAGCTGCTTAAATAGCACTGTCTGGACTAGTGCAGTAATGGTGTAGATATTATTATTATTTGAACAGTCTAATTCTAGGCCCATCTGCATCTGTGCCACCTTTGTCGACCAGCCATTATTCTGCAGCTCCTCACCATGCTCTTCCATCCCACTCTGCTCTTATTAAGCTCTCCAAAAGGACTGCATCTGAATTGCACCTGAAACCACTCCCTCTTCTCTGCACGGAGAATTGCACACTTCTTTGGGCTGACTCTAATTTCTCCAAACCCACTAAAATGAAGCAGACAGGCTAGAATCAAAGATCTCTGTCCATACAGGACACTTTTTCTGTCTGACACCTTTCTGTCTGGCCTTCCAATGTTACAGTGTCCTTGTTTTCATGACCGCTGCATTCATCCCTGGCTGTATAAATGCGTGTCTTTCAGCTGCATAATCGGAGACAAAGGAAACCTCTGCTTTGCACAGATTCACAAAGAATAGGAACAAGTCTGAATCTGCTCAATGACTGGAGTGTGCTCTAACAAGCTGCTCTATGAAATGCAAACAAATACCAGAGGTATCCAAGAGCTTCTGTGCAGAATAACCTTGGCACTGAAAAGACCTTAGAACAGCAAGCAGCAGATCTCCTGCATTTGCGTCAGAGACAACACACAGGAATGAAGTCCCTTCAGTTTATTCAAGCTCAATTTATCACTTAATGACAATCCTAAAAATTAAAGAGCTATCTTTATGGCATTTCACATGTCATCAGTCAACAAAGATCAGGCCATGTCTAAATCTAAATGGACTTTGATTTATCGAGCCTGCATTATTATTAATTTGTAAAGGTTAATATGCAAACTCTCTCCTTTATGAGTATTGATACTTGCTTAATTTAGGCTCTTTAACACTTTTACCAACACCTTTACTTGCCTTTTGGATTCCAAGAGGAGGTGATGCTATTATCAATAATTAAAGGCCCAACCTATGTTTTGATAGGTTTCTGACAGAGCTGGTTATGAATCCACAAGACATTACACCATTCAGAACTCAACTGTTAGGAAGCTTTCAGAGTATTTTAGAGACTACGTGTTAAAATTTAATGAACAACTTTTTCTGACCCACTGTCATGCTTCCAAAAATAACCCGGACAGACGAGAGGACTCTGTGAATGAGATATAAACACAAAGCCTCTGAAAGCTTGGGAATAACCTTAAGGACCAGGGATGGAAGAAAAGAAGAAAAAAAATCATAAATCACAGCAACAAAGAAAGGATGGAGAAGCACTAAGTGTAGAAAAGCAGACAAAGTGACTGTTATTGCTTCTCTCCAACACTTCAAAAATTCCCCGTCTCTAAGCACACTGGCTCTTCACTACATTCCAGATGAACCCTCAAAGGCAACAGAGGAGACAAAGAGTTAAGCCTCAGCATTTCAGGTCCTTGCTTTCCAGATCTCTTCACCTGCTCATTCCTTCAATATTTCTCACAACTAATCTTTGAGAACTTGCCAGACAGGGAAAAAAAGTCACAACACTGATAAAGCTCAAAAACTATTTCTGAACAGCACCGAATCTCCCATAAATTCTCCTCTTCCGACATAGCTTCAGTCCTTGCTCATCACCAAATGCTGCATTTGTTTTGTGTTAAAATATGTGCAGCAGTTATTTTTATGTTCATGGATATTTTCCTGTGAAAAGGGAGCAGTTTCCCAAATTCTGCAGTGTGCCTAGTGACTAAGCAACTTACCATACTTATCTCATGGCACTCCAGGATACCTGGATAGATTGCTTGAGACAAAGCACTGAAGATTTTTTTTTTTTAATCCATACATAAATCAAATTAATTTATTACAGAGGACAGATTAGATGCTTGCTGACTGGAAATGAGTCTGCCCTCCGCTTTAACCACATGGCGGAGAACACGTTCCTGCCCAGAACATGAATCTCTCTCTAAGCTGCCTGGAACTCAAGCAATAGTATTTCTAAAGAGCAAAATTATTACAACACAATATACTTCATATGGTTTTAAACATAGGAATCACAAGCTCTGCTTTCTCGCTCAGAGCTGAGCCAGCCATTGTCTCCATGCTTGCCTGCCTTTTTATGAGAACATTCTTCAGCTTTTGTAGCAATTGTGAGCATGTCACATTGGCCCCTCGTTCAAGATAAGCATTACCACCAAGAGATTTCATACAATCTCCTGCTTCGTGTTAACATCGCTTTTCCCTGCCTGCTCTAAATGATTTTGCTGCATAAAGTAATGAAGTGAGGATGGTGGGGTGGCTGGGGGACAAAGATGAGGGAGACATGATTTTCCAAACACCTCACCAGTATTCTTTGTTTCTCCATCTGGCGCTCTGCTCCTCATCTGACTTGCTCATTAATGTTACTCACGGCTGGCGTGCTGCTGCAGGTGCAGCTCTCTGGGCCCATGACACATCGCTGAGCACCCCCATCCCTCCCAGCAATTGGCAGTTGAGTTGCTACCTCCCAGTCTCAGAAAGCCTGTACATTGAAGCAGCACTCAGTGAGCTCTCCCCCAGGATCTTTTCCCCTGCATATCTTGCCCTCTGCTATGATCTCAGGCTCCCCTCCACATGCCCTTACTTTCTCACTTCCCCATGCCACTATAATCCTATTTAGGTGATGATCTGCCTTGATCAGTTCACCGCAGCTGGTTTCACGTCCTGAGGCAAAAGGAAGACAGAAAAGGAAATAAAGCAGAACCACTCTCTAGTCTTCTGACGTGCTTAACTGGGGCTTTTGTTCATGTGACTCGATGCCTCAAAAATGATACTAAAAAGGCTTGCCAGTATCGCAGCTGCCTTTCCCCATCCAGCAGCCCCACGCAGCCCAAGGCATTTGCATACTGATTACAGACTCTGAAGGTACTTCGGTGTGTAATGGGAGTTTCAGATGGGGACAGGGCACTCCAGCCCCAGGCTGGGAGGTGTTATCTGACAGGCCTACATCTGAAATGGGGCAGTGACACTACCACCACCAACAGAAAAGCTGGAAAAAAACCCAAGGATAGACTTGATCCAAAAGAGATCTTGTCCCTTTCCCACTCTCACTGTCTGTTCTTGCTAATTTGTCAGTTGCTCGTTGACCCTCCACCCTTCAAAACCTACAAAGCAAATAATCAGTCCATAAAAGTCTGGGATATCTGACTTCAGCAGCCTCTCCATTCCAACTCACAAGAGCCAGATATACTACCGAAAAAAAAAAAAAAACAAAAAAAAGAAGATAACATCAACTCCTCCCTTCAGCATCTTCCAGCACCAGCAGAGTTCTCCACACAGGATCACCTCAGCTTTGAGTGCATTTATTCTGCTCTACCACACAGAGGTTAACTCAACCTTCACTGACACTGAGGAGTGCTGGTCACAGGACATTTTCAGCTGCCATGATATACCAAATAAATAGGACTCTTTAGAGTTACACCAAGAACTGAGGTTTTATTTTCAAAGGCAAGCTATTGTTTCACATTGCAACAGCTGCTGAAGTCAAATCCACATGCTCTTTGGGGACTAACCTCCTTCAAAGCAAGAGCACACAAAGTTACTGCTTCTATCCCATGCCATTTATGATCAGACATCTCTCTACAGACAAAAACTGTATCGTGGCTGTTCTAAGAGAAAAGACTTATTTCAGGGTATACTGGGTAAACAAGCATGTTACTTCACATCATGTACTACCTTGTGAGTATCCAATATATCGTCATCTTCCTCTCATTTCTGAAAGACAAGATCCCCCTCATCTCTGCTGACACTTTATGTATCATCCTGCTGCACTGCTATTTACATTATTCACAACGCTTGTCTATCAGATAAACAGCAAGCAGTTAGAAAGGGAAGAGGGGGGGAAGCTCAAGCTGCAAAGAGGATCAGGGCGGGGGGCGGCAATTATTGCGTGCTGAGGTGTCAGAAGATTGCACACCAAGGAAACACTGAACAGATTCATCAGCTGTGCAAAGAGCTGAAAACAGTCTGCTTCCAAAACCGCTCCACATCAGCAGCTGCTGCGGGCATACAGATAATAGTGTCTACATGAGAATCCCACTCAACTAAAACACGGTTCATGCTCTTGATATGGTCCAAGGGCCCCCAGCTGCTCTGAAGGGATGAGAATGGAGGGGAAAAAAGCTGAGGGAATCAAAATGACAGGGTAGAGGAAAAGCACTTTAGTCATGTGCAGGATTCACTTCAGTTCAGACACTGCCCTCTGCTTAACAAGTAGCAATGGAATTTTTCCTGCGAGTACTGAGAGATGAGTACAAATGCTTCAACCATCACCAGTTTCCCCATAAAAATATAAGACCACCTCCATACTTATACATCTCCCTCTCCCTGCAGCATATGGAAAGGCTTTCACTTACCTGTGGCCTGTGCTTCCAAGATGAAGGTACCAAAGATAACTAGCAGAAGAAATAACCCATGGCTAGTCAAGGCAAGTGACGATCCTGTGTTGCGATTTGGTGCTACCATTCCATGGCACATCTTTTACCCACCAAAGTTTCTTTTTCTGATTGATCAGGAGCACCTCAGTCTACAAAAAGCAGACAAAGAAAGAAACAGTAAGCATTGAGCCGAGTACCTACAAACACCCGAGGGTGGGGAGGAAAAGGAGAAAAAATCAGAAGAAAACTTGAGCAACTTTTTGCATGCTCTAACATTTCGGAATCTTAACAGGTATTCACAGTTCACAGGGTAAGAGGAGCAGAAAAGGCAATCTTCCACCCAGGAAATGCTAAAAGGAGCTACGTTATAGAGACCAGCACTTTTCTCTCACCCTCTAATATTTCAGGTGTGAAATCACCTAGCTTCCAATTAATTTTAGCTCTTCCTTTCAAAACAACCACAGAGGATATAGCATCTAGAAAATCTGTTTCAAAATAACTTCCAAGAGAGTCAACCGTCTTAGTCCCACCACCCTTCAGAAGGTCTCGGATACAGAGCAGATCATACTAGACAGTGAGGATAAATAAATCAAATGCTTCTTCAGCCACCTGGAGAGGCACAGCAAAGCTGACAGCCAGCCGGCAGGCAGGCAAACACATGCTTAGGAGGAGGAATGTAAACCAACTTGCAAACCTCAAGTATAATGTTCTGACAGTACAGAGCACAGCAATTAAAACTGCAGGATGTGACACTGCTCATACCTGAAGACTGAGGGATTCAGCCATAGCCTATCAGGCACTGTCACAGAAGAAACAGACTTGTACACAAATACACGAAGTGTGGTTAGGAAATCAAGAAAGCACAAAGTTCAACTCCTATTTTTAATGAAGATGACCCAGCAGAACGCATGTCCCACCAACCTAGTATGATTTCGGCTTCCAAGACATCCAGCAGTAGCTTTGGACGTGAGTGAATAAATGGCATGAGTAACTCCAACACTCATGAGAGATGAAACTGAGAATAAGAATCTGTATGTACTGGATTTAAAAGAGGAGGAAGGAGAAAACTGGGATAAGACACCTAGGTAAGGGATGGAGTTAAAAAAACCCAACCAAACCAAACAACAATAAAAAAATCCCCAAACCAACAACCACCAACAAAAAACACAAACACCACACAGACACATTTCAACACTTCTACCATGCTATTCCTTACACAAACATCTAAAGATCTCAGGGAAAGAAAAAAAAAAAAAGGCAGAAATGAATGTTTCTTTATACTTGAGCACAGTAGTACTTTCAATTTTGAGAGAAACTCCACTCAGCCACAGCTTCTTCAGTTAAAAGGATATTCATACTGAAGGGGGACTACCTTTTTTTTCAGGGGGGGCAAGTTTCCCATAGAAATTCTAAACTGCTGGATAACTCCAAATAAATTTAAGAGGTGCAGAGGTGGGTATCATAGTCTTTCGTACCTTGAAAGGACAGGTGGGAGATCTGGATAGTACTCTTGCTGCTAGGAAAGGCAATATGACTTTCAGATCCTTAAGTACTTCTGAGATGAAGTCAACACGCCAGCACTGACCAGAGAAGCTCACGCCCCAAACATCCACAACTCACATTTCCAATTACTCCATCAAAAAAAGAAGCTAAATTACAGGAGGGAATACACAGATTTGTCATGGGATCTGGAAGTCATGCTAGTGAAAAAAGGGTTTCCCTGAGTTCCATGGCACTGCTTTGCTCATATTCACAATAAAAGCTACCTTTAGAATTTGGATCTTTCAAATCAATTAGTCTTGACCAAAGAGGAATTCTTTGTCTGCATACACCCCTGTCTTGAAACATCAAGATGAAATTTAAACTGCCCTCTGGCAAGTCTGGAGCTGATGCTGCAGTAAACTCTGTGTTTCTTGCTTCATTTGGAGAGGCAGGGAGAGAAGTGAAGCATCCCACCCTAAGCCTGTAGCACAGCCTACAGATTTCTCATGTCTTCCACAGACAAGAAGCCATTGCTTTGTTCACCAAACTCCTCCTAGCAGAAAGGAGTAAAGATGTTGCTGCTCACCTGCTAAGAATTCCTTCCATAACAATTAGACCATGGAATGAAAAAATACTCCCTCTGTGAAGGCAGCCAAGCCAGCTAGTCTATACATCTGCTTCCTCCTCTCGAGTCAGACCTCCTGTATGGATTTTAAGTTCATATGCAATAAGAGGGGGCCAGCATCTGGGCTATGCTCCAAGACAAAAACTGGCTACTTTCTTCTAAGAAAGAGCTGTACACTGAATTATGGCTGAGGGAGCAATGCACCATCCTCAGGAAATGGCCCTTCTGATTGGATCAAGACAGGTTTGTCCTCCCCATTCCAATTTAATGACACCGCACTAGTATAACAAACTTGCCAAGATATCTTTTCAAGGTGACCTTCCCTGCCCTTGGAAAAAAGTCTTGCCAGGTAACATATCAGTGGCCAGAAGGAGAGGAAGGGAAGAGGGCATGCAATTATCACAGCATTCACCCAGCTGCCCAAGGTGTGCTGCCTTGTCCTAGAGGTGTTCTCCTCTCAAAGACTGCAGATGGAAGCCAGCAGCCCAGCACTGGTCTCTGAACAGCAACCAAGTTAGAGACACCTAAACCAAGGATATGTTCTAGGGGAAACGATTATTCCTGTTCTCATTGCGCTAAGAGATTGCTCCAAAACACTGCACTGTTTCTCTCCTTACTTCTAAAGTAAGGAACAGTTTCCCAACTCTTTTGAACTAACAAGTTCCAGGTTAGCAAGGATCCCATCTGTCAGAGGCACAGAGCTGCCCACAAGAAATGCTGCAAATTGCTGCTGCTATACCTGTAGTAACATCCCACTAGGCTGATGTAGTTCACTGTGGGATTTGAGGGAGACACAAAGGCATCAAAATCATTTAGTGGAAGATAGTGTGGAGAAATCCCTCACAATTGTTAGGGGACAATAAGCACAGGTACTGGATCCTCCCTCAGGCTTCAGCTGAGTTACAAAACTTGTTCTCGGCCTTGACTTTTCCTTGGCAAAATCAGAAGATGAAAGAGATTCTGGCTAGATAAGAAGGTATCCTTTCTTCCCAGAGAGGAGCTGGTGGTTGGAAAGCTATTTAGACAGACATTCAAGTCTCTGAAAGTTGACTGTTTTTTTAGCACATTCCTTAGTCCTACGGCTCAGAGGGAAGCAGCTTTCATAACTCTTCAGGCCTCCATCTCCATAAGGTAACCAGAGTGGTACTGTAGAGCACACACATTTTTCAGATAAGTATGCTGAGGGAGATAGCTTAACTAAGTATGGGTTCAGGTGAACCACAGTGACTCCCCATTTACACACAGATTTAAGAAATGGGCCGATTTCTTTACTGGATCCTAGAAACAATGAGGCAGAAGCTGAGTATATGGAGTGAGGAAACTTCAGACCCATTTCACATGCCACAACTTAAGGTGAAGGGTTATGGGAGGATTAAGTTTAAACAGAGATGTTTTCAAAGCTAATATTTAGTACAGCCAGCAGTTCCCATAAATACAGTAAGGCGAGGAGATTCTTCTTTGTTAACAGTATGCTAGTCAAGAGAGGATTGGTTTTTTGTGGTGCCTTTTTTTTTTCTTTCTTTATATTGCGCACTTAGGAAAACACCTACCTACTAAATAAGGATAAGAAAATAAACCATCGCTGCAGCCACAAAGTCAATAGGCACACACCCTCCCTGGGAACAAGAGAAAAAGTACTCACTGCTGACGGATTACAGCAATCCCCAGACCTTTCTTTTCTTGAAGTCTTGTTACCAAGTAACCTTCCCAGAGATACTCCAGCACAGCCTGCCTGCTTGCACGAGCAGTAGTTCACTTCTTCGTGAGCTCCCTGAAGTAGGCACCAGCTTCCACTAATCCCATGCAGGCCAGGCTTCCTGCTCACTCTTAAACCACAACCAGCCCTATCCAAATAGGACGCACTCACATATGGCAGGAGTTTTTTCTAAGCTAAGCCATTTGGGGACCTCTGCCATTTATCTTCTAGACCTTGAGAAGCTGCCAACTTCTAACCCTTGATCCAAGATTCCTTCATAAGTACACATACACATGCCCAGAATTATGACTAATTTTCTGATTTTCTCCCCCATTTTGTCACAGCAGGACTCCCAAGTCCCCATAGAAATGCATACTTGGGAAGGCAACATGCTCAGGACATGAAAGAGAACCAGGTTTGAGTAGTTCTAGTGCACCATGGACACAGGATGTCAGGGGAGTGTACAGACAGTCTGAGGCTCTCCAGTTGCTCAAGATGCCTGGCACAGCTACATCCTGTGTTACCGTTGCTGGAAAATGGTCCACCGTGGATTCTCCACAGTTTGTTTAGGGAAGCGTTTGGTACGTCTGGAATGCTACAGGCTTGCTTTTAAATGCCATATTTGAAATTTCCCAAAAGAAAATTAGTTACATTCATGCACATCAGAAGTTCCTGGTTTATCCACATAGCTTCCCCCTCACAGAATAAGACTCAAATTCTTTGCCATCTCTTGAATGCACACAGCAAAGCTCTTGGCAGCGGGATGAATGATGGGTGTGCACAGCATCCCTTTTGAAAGGCTAAGCGCAAGGATTGTTCTTGCCTCATGGTCATGCTGCAGGTGGAACCCAAGGTGAGTGGTGTGGTTCAGAGGCTTTAACCTTCACCCCTACTTGCTCGGTTTCCTGCATCCTTATTTTGTCTGCTTTCAATGAACAGTCACACTTTAAAACATCCAAAAGGATGACTTTGTTGTTGCTTAATAAGAACTATTACAGAAAAATCAAGTCCAAGTGCCAGGAGAGGAAAGAAATCCCCAATTCTACTTACCTTCTGTAGCTAAACCAGTTTAATTGAAAGCTTTTAGAAACAAAATTGTATTTTTAACATTTTGGGATAACTTCACAGTTCAGGTAAACTAGACACAAAGGAAAAAAAAGCAAAGCATTCACAGTTACCTGCAGGCAGTGTAGAAAAAAAATCTTAATCATCTGACTCTTCAGCAGAGCCAACTCTCAATTATCCAGGATAATTGGAAAAGATGGAAGAGGAACAGAGGAAATAAGAAAAACCAAGCAACCCATGTAACACTCCCACCCATCCCCCAAGTAACCACATGATTTAGAACATGTGTATTTGGTAGCTTCATTATACACCTTCATCTTTGAATTATGGAAGGGCAGATTTCTGCATAGCACAGGCATAGCATAAAGCAGAGATGTAATTGCACATATCCCCTACTACGGAGGAATCACTAGGGCAGACTGAGCCACTTATTCTGGACACTAGAATCAGTGCACATCCTCCTGCAAACAAAGACCTGACTGCAGCCTGTAGTGGGTCCCAAATCATTCCTCACTCCCCAACTGTACCACAAGGTTTGGTCTATGACTTGCAAATTCAGCTGTTTCCCTTCACATAAATACCTTGGCTTAGCTTTCAACTCCTCTCTCATGAAGGTTTCCAAAACACCAGGGCAATTGGTGGTAACACAGAAATCCCATTTTCAAGAGGGAACATTAGACTTGTCTCAGGAAGAAGCTTGCTGGACAGGCTAAATTCTGAAATTCCATTTTAATCTCCAACAGCATGGGCCTAACCCTCCACAGCCCCACTAAAGCACATTTAGGCTTTAAGCCACAAAACTGGATTTCTTACTACTGGATAACCAGTCTCTTACAACTGGTAAAGTCACACCAGCATTCCTACCAACTGAATAAACCTGCAAGATTCAGCAGATTGCATAGCTTATTCCCTAGCCTCCTCCCCTCTACCTTTTCAACACAGTCTAAAGTCCTGTTTGCATGTAGGTCATGCTTTTGCACTCCTCCCTTGCTTGTCTCCTTATCTAGCTTGACATTAGCCAAGATGTCATCCTGGAGTTAATTGAGCATATTCTTCTGTGGGATGAAGGCAGGCACCACTTTCTTCCTCCCTCCACCCTGCCCCCCCTCCATGGTAGCAGTCAGTGCAAGCCTTTGTGTATGATCTTCTTCCCTGCTACGAACTAAAGAGAAAAATATTCCTGAATGGACCGAACAAGCTGCAGCTCCAACAGTCCCCTTAAAGGTAAGGAACAGACTTTTCAACGTGTGCAAAGCAGAGGCACAAGGTTGCCAAAGGGCAAGAGGGTGGTGTTCAGTGCCCTTCACTGCCCATTGGATGACAGAAACTGAAGTCAGATATGGACTGACCCCAAATGTTTTACCATTCCTTAGCCCAGTGTGATGCACAGGGCAAATTGGGTTTGGTTTTTTGCTTCGTT
>VWZY01004660.1:352833-372895 GCA_013399075.1 Chloroceryle aenea
GTACGTTCTGGCAGTACCTTCAAGACTTTGGTAACTTTTGTAATGGAAACAAGATCATTAAGAAAAGATCTCTCTCTCTTCTTGATGTCTTAGCATTTATCTGGCCTTTCCTTGTCTTTTACCAGCCCCAGTGAAGCTGATTCTGTTTAAGGAGAAAGAAGAAATTGCTGCCTTTTTGCATCCTTGTAACTGGCCCCAGCCAGATACTCAGGGAACCTGAGACTGATCCCAAGCACAGCTATCAGTGGGTTTCACTCCTATGGTTTCATCTTCTACTAAGAAAAGCATTAAAATTTTAGAGGAATCTATCATAACTGAATAACTTCATTAATCCCAATGTCCTCAAACACCCTTCCTCACTCAGACAGTCCTCCAGGTTTAGCCTCCTGCATGAGCAGACTCTTAAAACAGCGTGGCCCACTGACTGGCTCTGCCAAGGGGCCACACTAAATTTGGAACTACCTGCAAGTTGTATTATTTTCAGTTAAAGTTGCCCACAAGACCACCTTGTCTCACTGACTGTGGTAAACACAAGCCCTTGTGTGGTAAGCAGCACTGTACAAACACACTACCACAGATGACTTACAGCCCAAATCAAAACCAGCCAGCCTAAGAGCACCCAGACACAAGTCTTCCAGAAAGGACTAGTGGTTTCTACGCACAGACAGGAAGGGCAGCTCTGTACCCCAGCTTTCTTTAGTGCATAGTCTGAGGCAAGCCCTTCTAGCCACGAGATAATCACCTCCCCACCTCTGCTTCCTTCACCAAAAAACCCCCTCTTCTAGAGGCTTTCTCTTTCCCCAAAGGGAAATCAACCCACATCACTACCATAAGCCTTTCAAAAGTAAAGCAAGTGGCAACACACCCACAGACTGGTCACAAGCCCTGTGCCAGTGCCACAGTATCGCATTAACCTGTGAGCACAAACACACCCACACGTATGCTATGAAGTGTTCCACGGTCATTTATGTACGTGGAAAGTTGGTATCTGCATGTTCTCAAAAACGAAAGACAAAACTAGTATTTGTTTCAGTTTATGCAACCCCATCACACCATATACTTCACTGAACTAAGGAAAAGCTATTTGTGTGAAACCATGGTAGATCTCTTGATACAAACAGCAAATCCTCCTTCCCATTCCAGAACTATTAAAAAAAAAAAATAAAAAACCAAACATCTACCATCATATTCTTACTTTTCTGACACCCTTCTTAATTCATAACTACTGACACGGTCTTATCTTTACGCAGAAGATCAGTCATCAGGGTCCCTGGACAAGAGAAAAGAAATTTTGACCACAGATAGATTAGTAGGGAAAAGGGAAGAAGCTGTCTTCATCTACACCTAGATAAGCCCACAGAAGGGCTTGGTTCCCATCCCTGCCTGTTCCAGATCCCTGAGCAATAAGGTACACTCAGGCCAGCAGGGCAGCACAAGCTCAGACAGCCTCTGAGGCTGCCTTAGGGCAGCAGATCTCCAGTGGCAAAGCAATGCGGCCCTTCCCTCATGAGGATTCCTCAGAGCACATGAAATTACATTTATGAAGAGCTGAGTCATTTGCACCAGCAAGGACCAAAGTTTCTCTCAGTGTTGTGTCAAGTGCTTCATATCCCATGCAAACAGACACAACAGACAACTGTGCAATCCTCCAATTCCTGCACCCAGCCTGTGGGATGACATGGTCTGTCACCGTCTATCTGGCACTCAGGTGTTGCTCTGCTGGAATGCACCACCCTGTGCCTATTCCCCCTTATGATACTGGAACACTAGCTCATGAATACACAAGACAAGCAAGTACACTGCCAAGAGAGAATACAGAAAGCAACCACTTACGTGCAAAAATATCCCCATACTCTCACTAACACAACACTGCTTTGGGAGACATGGTGATGCAGATTTGCAAATAAATTGCCTTTGCTAGCAAAACCAAACCAGACCACCACAAAGATGGTGAGGTGGAACATTCTGTTCCATGTTTAAGAGCAAAGTGCAGAGGCCACAAGTAACAGCAGAACAGTAGAAACTATTCAGCTGAGCACACTGGCCCAGAACACAGACTTCAGGTACCACCTATATACGCACAGGCATCAGTTCCACAACCCAAGCAAAATTTCATGCAGCCCTTGCCTCATTTGTAAATACTCATTTAGAAATTCAGAGCAAAAACTTAATATGCTGGAGCTGAACACTATTAAATCCCATTGCAGAAAGGAAAAAGAAAAAAAATTGTGTAACAATACAAAACAGCAAGAGAAACATCTGCTATTTTTACCAGGAACATCATATGGTCAGTATCTGAGGTATGGAGAATGATTTCATTCACATTTAAAAGAAAAAGTAATAGGCCACCCCTTCCAAGATAAGAGGGGATGTGCCTGTTCCCCTTCCCCTGCTCCAGTCCCATAATGCCCAGCCCAGACTTGGCTTTCTGAAGAACCGGTGCTGTCAGATTCCCAGCCCAGACAGCCAAGCTCAGAGCACTTTTCATGACAGGATGCCAGAATGAAGAGGATGAGAACACTCCTGGACAAGTTTTGCTTAAGCCTAACACAAGCCTGGTTTATCCACAGCCCAGTCAGTGCTGCAACACTTAAAGACCAGTTTTGTCACTAGCAGATTACAGTAACGCTCAGGAGCTGAGAGGCATTTGGCAGCAGTAAACACAGTTAACACGGTACTTCTCAACTGCTACCATGAAACAAGTCTTCAAATCTGGAAGCACCACCCAGAATCACAACTAACGTGGCTGAGTTTTTGGATGCTCTGATCTGAACTATGTTTCTTCAGTAAATGCGAGGCCAGACACACGGCAACAATGCTTTTAGTATCTTGCAGAACACAGGCACACTAGCTGAGAAAGCTACTTTAGCAGTGCCGCCTCACACGCGGGTCTGCGAGACAGCGGAGTTATAAGGCAAGATGGACAATCTTAAATCTTAATGTATGATCATTACTTCTTAAACAGATCAATAAGGTCTTTTTCCATTTAAGCACCTGTTGGTAGCTATCATTTATTTGAGAAAGTCTTGTGCAAGGAGATAAGACCGCTGGTACTAGTGGAGTATCAACAGCTCTCAAAGATAGAGCACACAAGGTAATTCTCCTACTGTAAGAGTTCCTCAGTCCCAACAAGGTGTCACCATATTTGCTAGTTCTTTATTCTTCCCAAACCTGAATCCACACTTGCTCTCTGAAACTCAAGTATTTACTTTGCCAATTGAGTTTTCATTGCAAGAGACTGATAGCAAAATGATTAGGATTTTGCAGCAGCCCTGAGCAGGATAAACCACAAAGAGAACACACAAGTATAAAACTCTACTCTGACAATCAAGTGCCAGGAGTAAATAAAAAGGAAAATGACAAGCCAGATTAACTAGTGCCAACATCACTTCTCAGATCCATCCAGGTCACACGTCCCAGCCTCCCCACTCCATCCCTTTACAACACTCCTGTCTGAGTCCAGGTGTATTACTGCCCTGACCAGTACATCTCACTGGGCATTCACTTGCTGCCCATGGAAGGGAACTCAGGCAAGAAAGCCAGAGATGAACATTCCTACACACAGAGCAATACACATGCATTACCAGCAGAGCCAAGCATTTGCTCACAGGAACACAAAGAAGCATTCTCCCAGGTACCTGGTGTGTAGCTCTCGTGTGGATGTCAAGTCTGCTGCTGACAGTGAAGCTTTCTCAGCCTCCTCACAGGCAGTACAGGGAAAAGCAATGCAGCACAGAAGACACACAGACAGTGACTGTCTGGTTAACAGCCTCACAGCCAGAAAGTGCCAGAGGGGAAAAAAAATGATGAAACATCTAAATCTTAGCTATTGCCAGGCTAAGTGTTTACTGAGATAGGTGGCTAACAGTCTCATCTAAGGGCGAGGAGCTTCATCTATGGTCTTATAAAAGCCAGGTTTTGATGTCTGTAGAATAAAGTGTCATTTTCTTCCATGTTTTGCCCTCCTTGTTTCCATTTACCAATGATTCCACTATAAAAGGATACATTTCACACCAGAAAGCAGCAGGAACAGTGCATTTCTGGTGTAGCAACCTGCTATGAAAGCTGGAAGCTAGATGCAGGCTTCTAACTTTAAAGCCTTCTGCAACTCAGGCTTCTGCACATGGTTTACGTTATTTAAGATTTTCCATGCCACCAGAAGTTACATCAATTTCTAGCAAGATCTATAGTCTACATTTTCCCATGTGAAAAGGAAGACCAATTGCCAGCAAAATCACCACAATTAAATGATTTTTTTAAGACACAGGGAGCAATCGATAGTCTTGGAAATCAGAAAGGTTGCAGCACAGCTTTCAGCAAGCCAAAGGTCACTAGGAGAGATTAAATATGGACTTCCATAATAAGCATTTCTAGGCTTTCTTTTCATTTAGAATCATTAACTCTGACTGTGGCTACAGTGATCAAACTACAGCAACCTCGTTACTGTTTCCAGGAAAGGCAGGTCTTGTGGAGACAAACAAAATTCATTTTTTTCCCGTGTAGAACTTGAGACAGCCTATCCATTTTAGGATTACCTAAATCCTTCGCTCTCTGGGGTACAAAGCAGTGGAAGCCTGAGGAAAAAAAGATCAGAGAAGACCAGCAGTTGTATGACCCCATCACAAGCACAGAGTACTGCAGAAGTGGCAGTGGCTAAAATGACTGCACGTGGCACCCATTGTCTGACAACGGTAAGAAGGCCAAGCGGGGGAAACCTGGTATTTCACTGGGCAGACAAAAAGTAAGTTTTTCACATTGTCTTTTCCCAAGTTTGCCTTTTCAGCTCTGTAGTGCCAACATTAAACTTCATTGGCAAGGATAGCTGTGATTACTTCCAGCTTATAAGCAGTTAAGCTTTGCCTCAAAAGTCTCACTTTGATCCTCATATTTGTCATCTATCCAGTAATTAAGGGATTTTTTTTTTCTCCCCACTCTGTAAATTAAAAGGAGCTGCAGGTATAAGAGATGCCCCCAAGCCACTCTGCTATGGTTTGAACTTCAAACTCATGATAGTTCAGTAGCTCATTACCTCACACAGAGCAGAGAAGAACAACAGAAGCATAGTCAAACTTTCAAACCTGGAAGGATCAGATTTATTCTGTGGGATATCGAGATTACCTGTCAATGAGTACATTATGATTGAAAAAGAGAAGGCAACATTTTACTCTCTGAACTTTTTCATAATATTACATAAACAGCTGTAGAAAAAATTCAGACCAAAGTAGGATTTCCCAGCTGACCAAGTTCCTTTAAGTTCCTTTACTGATCATTAGGCACTCAGAAACCCCACAGCAACAGCGTTTTTTTGTTTTCCTAACACCAACTATTTCAGCTCTCCTGCCCAATGAAGGCTGGCAAGGAAGTGCTTCCATTTGATGCAAAAGGAGACAAGGCGTAGCTCAGTGCTACTGTGGGAAGAGACTCTCGAATTCACCTTCGCCCAAAACAAAGGCAAGTACACCCTCAAACCTAGGCATCGATCCAAAACCACAGAACAAATTCTAGATAAACTCAGTTGTTTCTTTAATGCTCACTACAGCAAAATGTGCGCCTCCACAGCTTGCAACGCCCACCAGAAGCAAGGCACTCAGACCACCACCAGCTTAGCAGCAGCAGACACCCCTCTCTGCTTCCTCCTACCTGAACATTTCCCACTTGAGAACAGCATTTCTGCATTGACACTTATCTCTAGGACAGGTAGTGGCCCCATATTCCCAAGTCTGACCCTTACCTGAGACCGAAGGACAAAATGAACAGACACTTCTGTGTGCGGCCGCAGTAATGCCAGTGCCTGCCACCCTTCCCTGTGCAGCACAGAAACCCTCGCCCTCCCTGCAGCCGCCCGTGCCCCGCACACGTACAAGGTCACCACCTCCCCATGTGCCAAGCATGGCTGGCACAACTCCACACCAATAGATGAAAGCTTGGCAGCCATACAGCTGCACACTGGGAAAACCACAACATAATGAAGTCACACACCAAGAGTAGAAAGCACGCAGGAGCCACACGTTACGCCCTAGTACACTGAAAACTGTCATTAATTGTGGAGGTAAATCCACATATCTTCTTTACTCTCAGTTGTTGCTTCTATACTTCAGCTACTGTAGCTCTGCCTGTTCCAGAAGACATCAAAGAAACTTATTCTGGGTTACAGTGGGTTACCTACAGAACACAGACAAGTTATCCAAGTGCAAGCCTTGCCCCAGCAATGTCTTCCCTACAGACATACCAAGGAAAAAGAAGGAGGTTTAAGCTTTCAATACCAAAGTAAACTGGATTGAATTTACTTTAAAATTCTTTTGCCAAACACCTATGGTCAAATAACAACAACTACACACCCAGGGCATACCACAAGACAGCATGAGAGACCGCAGTGGTGCATGAAAACAGCATGTTTATATAGATGGAAGTGTTTTATCTATTCTAAGACATGTATGTCCTGGAATATATGCTTTCATCAGAGGGTGAAGGAGGGTAGGAAGGGAGGGAAAGAGGTCTAGGCAGGCAAAGATGTTTCTAGTTGATACAAGACAAGAACTTAAGGCAAGAAACCTGCCTTTTCCCTATGTCAAGCACAACAACTTCTTTTGAGAGGACACCTGTCACCTTCTTCCTGCCTCTAGGTTCTACAAAGACAGAAATACTAACAAAGGGCCTCAACACCCTGACTCCAGCAGCTGGCTGAATATCACCTAAGCATGTGGATTTGAATAGAGAAGCCTTCCTAATCCTCTTCTGAGCATCCTGCTGTTCTCTGGCTAGTAGCAGCTGGGAAACAAGCTGAGCATTTCTCTTGGGGGGTCTCATGAGGGACACTCACCTACTATATATATCCCAAACTATTATGTAACATATCCAGACCCACCCCTTGTATCCAGATGTACACAGCCTGAGTGCCTGCTCTAAGCAGGAGGTTGGGTCCATCGTAACTCCAGAAATCCAACCTTTATTACTCTGACTGTTCACAACCAAAACTATTCTTTCTCACCAGGAAGCTAAACTAAGCGACGTTGTCTCTTCCAAAAACTAGCTGCTGGACACAAGGGGACTGGTAGATTGTTTCAAGGTTTATCTTCCCAAATGTACCCAGATCATCATCTTCCTAAGAACAGCTTCACACAAAAGAAACATGACAGATCAGTTTTAATCAGTTACATTCTATGTGCCTTTTTTTTTTTTCCCCCTAACTTCCACCATCACTTGTTACTGGAATTTAACTGATTTGTGTTCCCATCTGAAAGCATTGCCTAGCATACTGTAGATTACACTTTAATTACAGATATGCAGGGAGGAAATCGATCTAGTCTCAAAAATGGCAGGCATATCAGCGTGCAAAATTCATACATGATCAAAACAAGCTCATCTTGGTTCCTGCTCCATTTCCTGTACATGCTAAAGGCTTTGATAGGCAGGAAGCACAAAGAAGACAGGCAACAGCTATGCAGCATTCATATACTACACAAAGCTTGCATTAATGCTGATCACCTTTAACCTCCCCCGTCTTCCTTCCGACAGACTAATAAAGCCTCAGCCTCCAGAACTATCAGTCTGTTCTCACAGGCAGGACAAATCAAATACCTTTCTCAGCATCCAACTCGTGGGTAGCAGGTACAGTGTCACACTCACCAAAGGATTCCACATGCTCTGCTTGCAATATTCTTATTTTCCTTCTCTTCCCCAAAAAAGGAAAGAGAATCTCTGCAGTAGTCTTTCGAACATCAGGTACAGTCAGTATATCAGCAACCTCATAGTGTAAGCCTGAAATAACTCCGCTGAATTCAGGCGCTCATCCCAGCACAACTAATGAGTTAAAACAGTTTCAAAAATATCTTATTGGGTCCTTCTTAACCTCACCTAACTCCTAAAATTTGCCTCAGCCTGAAAACCAAATTGCCTTTCACACTTATAGCAAATTCTACCATCGTCAAGTATAACACTCTTTGCTCCATAGACAAAAAAGGAGACCTAAGAACTCAAAAACAAGAAAATCTAAGATAATTGTGAGGAAAAGAAAAAAAATCTAGATAGAATTTACTGATTTTTACATCTAATATTGATCTTCATGGCTTGGAAGACAAAAAAAACCCCAACCCTCTGCACTCTTTACTGTATCCATTCTATAAAATTCACCACTTGTGGGGATGAAACATATTAGGCCTCCAGCGTGAGGTGCTGAAAGAGAGGAAAGTTTTGTCTTGAACTTCTCTGAGCTACTAGATAGTGCCCAGCTCTATCTTCAGAGAATTTAGGATAGGCACATGCCTTTGTTAGACACAGTACTGCATTGTCTAAGCTGAACAGTATCTCTCAACAGGTCTAAGTACTACTTTAAGTAAAGCAAGGGTGCAAAATTCCCTTATGTACTGAGAGTCTGTTAAACAGCCAGCATATAAAAAAAAAATCAATGTATGCTTGAGACAGCAGAAATCAGTTATGCAGCAATTAAATGCACAATGCAGGAGGACCATAAAATACCAGCTTGCTTTAGCAAATATGGTTGCTTGCCACCAAGTACCTCAGAGAGGAAAAAAAAAATTAAAAATTTTAAAAATCACATATCTCAAATTCAGCAGGGCTTGTCTGGAACACCTGGAGAGGCTGCAGCATGTGCATCTTTTTGTAAGAAGCAGTATTTCTGACTCAGGCCCTCCTCTTCGGTCAGCACCAACGCACGCAGCAGCACACCGCTGGAGATGGTGGGAAAGACGGGGCGCAGGTACATGGATCAATATGGAATCGATGTACAGAGGGCAACCGGGACTATTTTCTCAGCCACACTGCCAGAGGTCAGAAGCACATTAGGGACAACTGTTAAATTTCAGCAGCTCAAATGCTTCAATTCTTTCCAACTTCTTCGTTCAGGCCCTTTCCAAATCCTGGCGAGTACAATACACATCCCTCCCACCTCCCTGTGCTGCTTCACACTTTATACAGGGCAGCCTGGTTTTAGTTGAAAAAAAACCACCACCACACTACCACAACAGACATACAAACCAAAACCCAACACCCAAGCTGTGCTGAAGAATCTAGGTGTTTCTTATGAATCATTCAAAACAAAAAAACAGAGGCACCTATTCTACAACAGGCCTATCTGGAGGTGACATACCTCTCAAACAGATGTGGGTAGCGAGTTGTTTTCAGGTGAGTATTTCATATGGATGAGTTCATCCCAGGCTCTCGCTGCCATAAAACTGCCACTCTACCAACAGAGGCCTGCCCCAAAAGTAGGGCACATATCAACATCTCTGACACCCATTTTCTTGAGACTCTTACAATAGATTTGCTGAACTAGAGAAGGCTGCTTTTTGCACAGACTGCAGAGCCCTTCTTGTTTTTAGAAAAGGCAAAGAGATTTCAGCAAGTGGGATGGTAGACCAGCTATACTGCCAATTTCCTCCAACCAATACAGTAAGGCCACGGCCAACACCCATTCCCCCAGGAATGCCTTCATTTTCATCTGAATGATCCATTCTTGTCAAGGAGAAACACATCAATCTCTGCAACCGTATGAATCCAGCCTGCCTCACTGCAACTCCTGTTTAAGGAGTATAAGGTCAGAACCTGATCCTCTGAGACAGTCAGAAGGGAAACAGCACCCACAAGTAGCTCTGGGTTCCAATCTGCCAGTGCAAGGTTAGGCGAGATACCTGATCACCAACTAGTTAGATCCAAGCAGTCCCCCAAGATGCTGCCCATAGACACAATTGGCTGTTAAGGTAGCAAAGCCAGAGGGGAATTGGCCAGAGACCACAAGGCTATGGGGGAGAATCTTCTTCCCAGTCTCACACACAGCAAGTTGGATGTCACAACAAAAGTCAAAGAGCCTTTTTGCTCTGTGTTAGTTGATGACTAAGCTATGCTAATTATAAACTCTACCTTCACAATAAGGGATAAATAAGATTAAAAAAATGAAATCAAGAAGCATCTGTTACACAAAATGTTGGAGGGAAGTGGGGAGGAGGTCGGAAAAAGCAATCATCATAGCTTAAGTGGAACAATATACTGTCTACAGGACACGGTGGCTGCTGAAAACCCATCCTCCTTCCTTTCTACAAGAGATTAAACCAGAGAGTCACAAGGGTTAGTCTGGTCTGCAAGTTACCTTAACACACACACACACACACACACACACAAAAAACCCACCAGCCAAAAACAACAAAACCCCACACACACTAAAACCCCAAACCCATTCTTATCTAGAATGAAAACATACATAAAGAAACAGGCAGAGGACATCGCCTTTGGCCTCCTATCAGCGGAGCAGAAACAAAATATCTAGGGAGAAAGACAGATCAATTTTGAATATTCTGTACTGTTTCCTTTATTTTAGATACCAACAATGCCCTGCGTCCCTGGTGTTTCATGCTACACCACACCACTTCAAAAGCAAATACCAACCCGGATTTCTCCCTCCCCCCCAAAAAAAGTCAAAATATACAGAATATGTTTGAGAGATGCAGGTGAATGCTGGCTGACCTCAAAGGCAGCAGCACTGTTAAATGCACATGGGTTTTAGGCTTTCCACATTACAAGTGGCTTGAGAAGACAAGGGGACCAGAGAATAGGAAGCACAGGTTAGAGTATTCTAAAGGCCTTATGGGAACCTTTGCACAGATCTGTTCAGAAACACTTCTGCCATCCTCCTTCTGTTCTCACTTCACAGGATAAAAGCATTCCTAAAAATAATCCAGGGGAAGAGGAATCCTGTGTTCCGTACTGCAACTTGTCTGTGTTTTTTCAACACCCCCCNAAAAGTGATAGAACATGAGTAACTAAGTACAGGGCACTCATCTCATCTGCAAGAAATGCCCTGCATATGCCAATCGAGAGTAGAGAAAAGATTAAAGCCAACACCACATACGCCTTCCAGGTTTTATCTTCAGGTCATAAAAACAATCACCCTCCTGAAAATGAGCATTTCCTAGGATTTAACAACTGTTGGGTTAATAGTGCTAAGCAAAGGCAGTGATGCCTAGCCTATAATTTTACCCACATAAAATGTGTCACACTGCATCTGTTGGCAATGTCTCTTCAGGATATTGTCAACAGAACCAATCTTAAAAAACAGGTGCTGTTTATAAGTGCTAATAACCCCCTTCCCATAAGTAATGCTTCCAGGAAGGTTCACATCAAGGAGCCATACTGCACTACCTTTGTAACACACACTCCCCACCTGGGCACAGTCACTAGCAAAAAACACTTTAAATCAGTCATCTCAGATTTGCAAAGAGTAAATGATTTTTATATTGTCCCTGCAAGCCTTTTCCAATTCTGCATTAAGAAAAAGCACTCTCCATCAAAATGAAACAATACAGGCACATTGCACTGATAGGCAGATGCACTCTGTTCATCTCTGCCTTCTAGGGAAGATCTTTAACTTGTCTAAATCCTTCCTATCCCTCTATTCTGCACCAGTAAAGAGGATCTCAAACCACCCTCTAGAGAGAGAAGTCCCTAGTGAAAGACAGCAAACTTCCTTACAAATTCACCAGGCAGCCAGCTTAGCCAGACTCAGGACAGATTATCTACAGGGGATTGCCACTACTTATCCTCAGAGAGCCCACTATACAAAACAAACAGCTATACTAGGAGACCTGCTGTTAGAAGCACAAGTATGAGCTTCTCATCAGCTCTGTATTGCCAAGGAAAGGCTAAAGTGACTAACTGGGTACACTTCTTCCCTTCTTGACATGCAATTCTTACCAGCTTTGTCTGATGCAATCTTTTCACATCAGACCTAACCGGTCTCTACCACCTCTCACCCTTTTCTCACAGCCACAAATAAGAATTCATGAAGAGATATTTTTTTAATAGACTATTTATTTGTCTTATATTGCATGCAAAGTCATATTTGACTACATACCTTGGCTTGAAGCTCCTCTCTGCTGCTATGCAGTTTGTCTTCAGACAGAGAGTGCATCACTGGCATAAAAGCAACATATAGGTTGGATACACATTCATCCTAGAGAACTTAGAGCTCTTTGGACTAGTGATCAGAAGTTACTCTTTAAGAGTATTGAAACAATATTTGTTTTCTCTGGCCAAGGAAGGAGGAAAGAAGAGACAAAAGGAAAAATACCTTCCCAGTTTCAGCCACATGCTAACTTGCATTCTTTCAGTTACATGTCCCAACATGTAATAAAAGATGCCGCTATATTCATGTCCAACATACCTTGCATCAACAAAAAGTTGGGTTGGTTTTTTTTTTATTTAACAATAAAAATAATACACACACAACTACCAAGTTACCTATTTAACTGAATTGTACAAGTACCACTGAGAAGCACACAAAAAACTCTCAGAAGATTTAAATGAGCACTCCTAATGAGACATCCACTGAAGCCTTTGCACTCAAAAGTAACAGTTGCAGGAAATAAGGACAACAGGGCAGCACAGCAAGAAGAGTGGTAGCAAAGGAGCTTAATGCCTTATGGCTGCTAGAGGGATCTGAGAGGAAGAAGGCCTAGTCAGAAGAATTACCCTTATTCTTATTAGCATCAGAACAAAGGCTCACATTAGCTCCTGAGCACTAGGACTCCCCTAGAGCACTGGTTAATAACCTTGCTGAAAGCATTAGAAGGATTCCTCCTTATCCCCAAATCCACATCCGTTCTCTAAAAGGGAATAAAAGGGTGAAGTCCACAAAACAGCTTTATGTTTAACTCTCTGAAATATATATCCAGGCAGTTTATTACTACTAAAACATGTAATACACAAGATCCTTCTGTGATAGGTTTTCAAAAATAACATTCAGGAGCATGTATGTAAACCAACCAAAACAAAACAAAAACCAAAAAAACACCCCAACAAACCAAACAAAACGATTTTCTGTTCAAGAGAAAGGGCCAAGAGTGCAGGTGGCTTATCATGCACAGTTAACTCCAAAAGGCAGGAGGAATTCAACAGTTTCTAGAGCAAAAACAGGGAGTGGTAGGGAAGTGAAGAATTCAAGGAAAAAAAAATGAAGCAAAAAAACAGCTTATTGTGTCTGAATACCACAAACCCAGGTTAACCAAGGTATCAGAAAAAAGGCTGAGGCATGGCTACAACAGAATCAGACCTTAAGAACATTTTAGACCACCAGCTTTCAAAGCAGGAAGTAACGCTAACAGCAAGCAGCTGTCTTGCTCCAGGAGCACATGGAAGGCAGCACATTCTGACTTCAGTCTACAGAAAAGTCACAGCACTTGGACATAATGCAGGTTTAAAAAAAAAAAATCAGGACAAACAAAGTAACGGCATTAGCTTTCATCTTACCTGGTGTAGACACACGCTGGCATACAATGGTTGTCAAGTTAGTATGATTAAAGTGATGATTCAGTGAGGATAGTCTGATTCACACACCTAGGAAGGCACAAAAGAGTAACTATTAACTGCGTGTACACAGGGGATAAGAATGGCACTTTGAGACATAAAAAAAGCCACAAGGCTGAGGGGTAGAAGCAGCTGTTATGTTTTTAGGACACAGGCTCACAGCTATGCTGCAGGTCAGACATTATATGCAAAATTGGGTCCTGGGTTTGAAATATACTGCACAAGCTACCAGAAAGACAAAGAACATTCAAAGCTACCCTCATTTCATTTCAAATTCTGAAGTATAAGAGAACAGATCAGAGTTTCAAGCATAGCAGGGTGTTACTGAAAACAGTATTTTTCAGCAGCGCTCCAGCCTTGCCCCCCCACCACGTGGGGCAGAAACTTCTGAGAAGTTACCTGAAATACACATCTTAGAACTACATCAAGTCCAGCCATCAGATATACACATGCAGTTCTAAAAATAAAAACCTAGTGATTACAAACACTGCATAAATCCCAACCAAGCACAGGAGAAAGGAAATTATTTCTTTGGTGTCAATAAAATAGGGGTATGTTTCCCCCCCACCCTTCTTATTCAGTATTAATACAAAACCAGCCAATACTTAAAACAATGGTTATCAGTAAGGTAACCTTCTTCCACTTCGAAAAAGCACAACCACCAAGAACTGGACAAACTGGACATCTAAAAGTGAAAGCAAAGGCTGTGTAGCTGAAAGGAATTTTTGTCTAGCCTACTTAAAAAGATCTCCTCTGTTGTTAAACATTTCCTTGTCACATTTAAATGTCAGCTTTGACTCTCAGAAGTGTGCAAGCCCTGCAAGACAGCAAACCAGAAACAGACTTGAGATGGAGGTTCTCACAGCTAATGAAGGAAGTAAACCTCACAAACGCTTCTTCATCTCTCATTCCACTGAAAATAACCATACACTTACCAAAAGACACAACCCCTGATCACACAACATTGCTCCCCATAGCCACGAAGCAGTTTCTAATGGATCTGTTAGTCAGCCTGTATGGCTTTAGAGTCTCTGCTCACAAAGCCAGGGCGAAGCCTGCCATGAGTCTCCGGCAATTTTGTTGCAGTCACAGGAACAGTTTGTGACATTTCAGACTCACACCACTCTTTGCAATAATGGTTTAATTTTATAAAGACGTACTATTCGGGGTTTTTCTACAGGGAAAACAGACGCCTCCCCCTCCTGAAGCACGCAGAATGCCCTTTTTGGGCTTTCAAAAGGAGCGAGGGGCCCTTGGAGAGGAGCTGGGTTTTAAGCTTTCAAGATGATCCCGCATATGGCCACTGTGTCACCAGTGGCATATGCAGTAGCAGATGGAGAAGTGAAGCTTTCATACCCTCTGAGCAATGCTCTGCAATTTTGACACTTCTCTTGAAAAGCAGAGATGTCAATCACCTTTCCAGGCTAGCATTTTGGCACAGAAGGGATTTTCCTCAGGCTGTGTACCAACACCAAAGGCTAACCGAGAGCCAGGATACATCTTGACCTTCCTGCCTCTCATTTAAGGGAGTTTTAATTAACATTAGAGCACCTTACTAGGTCTAACAAATAATATGCCACTGTGAGAGTGATGGGCATGAATGGGCTCCAATACACAAAAGACATTCTGGCACATCCCACATTATAATTGTATTAGTCTGGGCCACTTCAGTATCTACTCCATGAAGAATTTCCAGAATATATTCACCAAGAAGAAAAAAAAAAAAAGAAAAAAATCTTAAATAGGCCAGAGACATTCAAACATTTCACTAATCTAAATATTTAAAACTACACATTCAAACTATAGTTCCTTCCAAAGCAAGGTGCCTTTAACAGCTACTGATGAAAACTAAGTTGCAAGTTTACCTACTGAAAGATCTATATTTTTATAGTGTGTGAGAACATCACTCAAGATCATTTAGAAATTTGGGGGTTGGTGTTGGGTTTGAGGGTGTTGCTTGGGTTTTTGTTGTTGTTTTGTTTGTTTTTTAACAAACTGATGTATCAACAGGATTTCCCTTTTAAAACTTATGTTCCCTTAAGAGTTCTTCAGAAAGAGATCCAATACTCTAACATAACTTACCTATCTTCATTCCCAGACAAGAAGCAAACTTTATTTTGATCAGAGATTCTTTCAAATCCCATTCATTTTACTACAAAACCCCATTAAACTAATGCATGGAAACACCAGGAACAGCGGCAAACCACAGGAATGTTTAATTACAAACCAGGAAGAAAATGAGTTGAGGGAAAATGCAAACAGCTTTAAAGTTTTCAAAATGGTTCTGGAGCTTTTAAAGTGTAAGCTAAGGAAGCAATGGACAGAGTATTGAAACTGATGCTTTTCTAAACAGGAGGTTCAAATAGTGCTCATTTCAGCTTAGCAAAGTTCAAGCACCTACAAGGAAGTCATTCCTATGGCAAGCAAGTGTACACCACTGGACTGAAAGCCATTTTAGTCTACAGCATAAATACAATGCAGTGTTTCACTGTCCAAGTAAAAGTACTTCCAGAAGCCACTTTACTCTGCCCTACTAGCTCCAAAAGCTGTACTTCACCTTGCCTACAAGGTTACAGCTCCAGAGGTGATGACCAACCCATTGCACTTAACACTCACTTATGCCAGGAAGCAAATGGACTGCCAGGTGGGCTGGCTGCCAGGAGGGCTGGCTGCCAGGATAGTAGCACCCCTCAGGGAATCATAACTGTGACAGGAGACACATCAACCCTTTGCACCCTGGAGAAGGTCCTCCATGTACCTTTCACTTTCAGAACCTGCCAGCCATTCAACACCTAGGCAGAGAAAGCCAGAAGCTGTGGGAACACAGACCAGATGAAACAATGGGAAGGAGGTAGGGGTTCTATTCCTCTAAATTCTGGTCCTGCAGCACTTCAGCAGTGTGAGCTTCCTCAATAAACCACCTTGAATTATCACATACACAGACCATCAGTTTAAAAAAAAATAGTGCAGAGCCAGGCTGGCCCGTTAGCATCACCAGGCTCAGTCTGAAAATACCATTTGCAGACCGTGCCACAAAGCAAGCCGTGCAAGAACACTAAAGCTTCCCAGGGGAGAGCACTGGCTGCCACTACTCAGTAACAAAACAAACAGCATCTGAATGGCAGGCAAAAATGTTTCTCACGACATACAAAAGCCCACTCCCTGAAATTTACAGGAAGCATTTCCACTGCTTAAACTTAAAATCAATTTCTGCAGATGCTCAAACGAACCTGCTAGTGGAGTCAAGGAGAATACTGTCTGTGTAACTAAGAACAACAAAGCCAGAGGAATTACACAGGACTTGCAAAGATGGATATTCATCGACATCATCTACCTGTCCCTAACCACTACTCTCTATGCTGAGGGTTAAATCACTACATCTGAAGTTATTCTATTTGTACCTGGAATAGCTTCATAACAGAGGTTAAAACACCTACGATGGCATTTCTAAAGATATGACACTTGTCATGACACCTAGATAAACATAATTACAGACCACTGCATTTCTGGCAAAAGCAATCTAGCCAGAAAAAAAAGCCAAAATATCCAGTAACACATTATGAGAAAGCTTCTTCACAACGTATAGGTTAAGTTTTCCCTTTCTTGTTCTAGGAGATGGCTTAATGTTTCTATTTAGATACTCCCAAAGCAACATTGAAGCCCTGCTGCACCCTCCAGTCTTTGAGACAAGTGGGCCCAGCCCTTCCAGTGAAAGGTCGCCTCTCTCCCAGCTAAGCCTTATCAGCTGGGATCAACTGGTTACAGCAGCCAGAGGGCAGGGAAGCTGCGGGGAGTCCTTGTACCAGACAGAGTGCACAATGGGACACAAACTGGGAAATGCTGGAGCGAGGCTTCCAAGCTACTGACCTTCCATGCAGGTACCAGCAGGCAGTGGGCTTCTCCAGGGGGACCTCAGGTTAGCAAGTGACAAGGCAACTTTCAAAAGGGGGAAAAAAAAAATGACATCAATGCCCTATCAGACTCTGGGTGCAACGTCAAACCTTCCTGGATTGACAGAGGCCAGCAGCTTACATCTGTTTTCTCATGAAAGCAGAACAAGCAAGATATATTTGGGCAACACAGCAGTAGATGGCTGTGGCATGAGCAAGAACGTTGATAAAAAGCAGAAGTGATGCAACAGGAACAGCCACAGACACAAACCCAAGTCTGCAGCTAAGAGGTTGCACAGCTGAGAAGCTGAGGTTCAGACCACTGCAGACTGCTCTTACTGAAAGCTGAAACAGCTCTCCAGGCCAGAATAAAATGACTGAAAAGAACCATGATCAGAGGACAGAACTAATCCCATCAAAATCACTACACTGAAGGCAGGACACACATACAGTGACTTTGGTAACCTTTGCTTGCTGATGCCCCAGGCAGCTCCTGAGCTCAAGCAGCCATTTCAGTCCACCTTCACATGCTGCACTAAATATAAATTCTGCTGATAATTGTCTGCAGCTTCCGTGGAAACCTGGTGCACTGGACAACACAAGGACAATGGTTCCTCCTCAAAGACCATAGGTGGTCAATTTGCTAGACAAGCAGAGCCAAGGTGACAGAACCAAAGTTTCTACTACCGTAACACTGAGTGGGAAATTTCAGCCTCCAGATCAGTACTTTCCCAGACCTGGACGTCAGTGAAATATTTGCATAATTAAACAAAAAAAAAAAGTCAAAAAGCAAACAAACCAAACCAAAACCAAAAAAAACAACTTTAAAGAAAGGAACATGAGGGCACCTAGTTTTTGACAGAAGACTTGTCTAAGGAGGTTACAGCTCCCTTGTCAAGTGCTACTCTGTGCTACGATGAGGTGCAACACCATAAAGTGATAACGATCATCTTCACTTCTAAAAGCTAGCTAGATTAGGTTGCAGGTCTTTCAGGAACATAGCCTACACCCCAGAGGGCCCCTTAAAGAAAACCAGCTTCCTACTTTCAACAGTACTCTCTTCTCTAGTGGTCCATAAAACACTCATTTATACAACAGGACAAGCCAAATTAAGAGAGCAGAGGAAACTCCAAACACGGAAAAAAAAAATATCTTTGACTTTTGCTTACAGAATCACTACCAGAAACAACATTCAAGTTGCAAAAAGACAGATGATCTGTAAAACTGCTAGTGCCATAACTGGCAGATGAAATCAGCGATAAACTGCAGACACAAAAGCACTGATCCTTAGAGCACTGGCATTTAATAGGCATATTCTCTGTGCTTAGGCATTTTGCCTCCCTTTGATGTATACAGACAAGTTCTAACTAGAGATGCAGACTGGGGAGAGTCCCCTTTCCCCACTATCTCAAGTATTTTTCTCTAAGCAACAGTTAAGTGCTCTGAAAATAACTGTATCACTTCCGCTTCTGTTCAGAGGCAAAAGAGGAAAAAAAGAAACCAACACAAAAGAAGTATAAAAATTATTATTAAAGGAGAGAGGCAATGTCTTCCCAGCTCTGACGCAGGATACGAGCAGCAACCTGCTGTCTGATATCTGTAGCTCAGCTTAGAAGAGGAGAAAGACCAGCTGAACAGTAAAGATACCCTGGAAGGGATCCAGATGTCTTCAGCTTAGCCTTACTGCATGAAAAATTAAAGAGGTTAAAACCTCTTCTTAAGAAGTTTTCTTCCTATTGTTCTGACCACAACTCTCCTGAACAAGCTGCACTGCTCCAGAAACCTCAGGAATTACGGTGACAATAGACTCCTGCCAAGAGAAGCACCATTACATAATGGCATTTATGGGAACAGGCACAAAAAGCCACTAGGAAGCGCAACCAGACAAGTGCAAAATCCTCTCTGCCCATCAGCTCAGTTTAGCTCTCAACCATTCCAAAGACAACTTCAGGATATTTTTAATTTATACGCTTACTTCCTCTCGCCTCCTTCCACCCACGGGGATCCATGTTACTGTAACTACACTGAGATCAAGTCCATTCCCAACAATAACGTAACCGCCTTGAGAATAAGGCCACCTGAAACAACTGTATTTGCATTACTCCATTTAATAGAACACTGAAGAAAATAGAAAAAAAAAACCCAAACCCAAACGTGTCACTGTTTGCTGAATACAAATATATTACAAACACACACTACTTATGATAGCATTTTTTTAATCTTTCCAGGTTTTACGCAGTTTTAGGGATACTCACAACAGTTACCGCTCTTCATTTTCCAACAGCGTGGCTATTTTTGAGTTGCAAGTCCTCCGGGGGATTTACGATAGATCTGTTACACACACGCATGGGCTCAGCCTAAGCGCCGCACACGTGTAAAGGCAGCTGCTGGGGAAGCTCTGACCTCTGGGCTCTGTTAGGGCACCATAAATAAAAAAGCAAAGATGTAGCCCTGACGAGACAAGAGTTTCTCACATCGGATCACCTGCAGCGGTGCCTTCGCCTTCACCTTCTCCCGGGACCGCGCTCCTCCTCGGTGTCTCTACGTACTCTTAACTCCGCTAAAGGAAAAGCAGAAAGGGGCAAGGCATCCTCCTCTCTGCTGTTACTCTCGGGGTTTTTAAACCCGAAAGGATATGGAAGCCACATCAGGCACTTTAAAAGATAGCAGACCTCGGAGAAAACGGAGCCCTGTCATTGTTACCGAGCACACGCCGCTATGACACGAGGGAGAGGCCGGTACACAGGTGACATTATGTAACCGACCCGGCTGGGAAGCCCAGCGCCGGCCTCCCGGGCGGGGACGGAGCTCCCGCCCCAGCCCCACGGGAAGCAAACGCCGTCCCCCGGCCACGAGTG